>JAOTRI020143831.1:0-10601 GCA_028564885.2 Zoanthus sanctaehelenae
CTGCACATGGAAATGTGCCAGGAATGCCTGACAAAAATACGATATATTTGTTCGCAGAATATTTCTGAAGACACCGAAAATCCAAACTGCAGACGCATGAAAACGGGGTGTTGAATGCAGTGAGTAATTGACTTTGTATGCCAAGCTGCTTCGTCCAGTACCCACTCTAGGCATCAAGTGTCGAGAAGTAGTGTCCGTTCGTGAAGCTGTGTGAAGCGTCTTTCCAATACTCAGTGTAGCGCACGCTGCGGATGAGGTACTTATTGAGATCTCTTGGATCAAAACACAAACGGAGAGATCCATTCTTCTTTTTGACAATTACTAAATTGTGTACTTAGTCAGTTGGTTCTGGGCATGGGCGAATAATTCCTTCATTTTCCATTTTGTGTAGTTCTTTTTTGAGATCTGACATGCTGCTTTAATGCACTGCTCGGGGTGGCAACTGGGTTGGTTTAGCATTGGGTGAAACTTTGATATTGACTTTGCCTTCGAATCGACCCACTTTCCCGTCGAAAGTGTCAGATGGTTTCTCTATTTCTCCTTAAGCAGGCCATAACTGGCCTCCGACTCTTTTCTGATATGTACAGCTTCCATCTCATGAGCTTCAAAAAAATATGCTGTGTTTTGTGCACACAGGTGCGATATGCACTAACTTGAATTTCTTGCAAAAACTCAGTCCAAGGACAAAAGCACATTTGTGTTTTGTCACATAAAATCTTGTGTTTGCGGTAAAGTTGTTGCAGCTAACTTTGATATCTTAAATTCCACAGTTCTGAAGGTCTGTTCCAGACATACCTCTGATAATAGCACGGCTGGGTTGTAAATCAGTCAAAGACAACCCTAGCTGTGATAGCATGAAGGCTGGAATACACAAAACCATGGCACCTGTGTCAACTTTGCCTTTGATTGAAATTGTTGTGCCATTTTTATTTTTTAGAACTGAATATGACAGGTGCAAACATTTCACGGGCTTCGCTACTTCTGACTGCATCTACTATTACCGGGCTGAGATCAAAGTTGCTTTCGTTATCACTATTGCTGCTCTGGTCTGACATTATTTCTACCAAGTGCTGGCTTTTTGACTTTCGTTCTTTTTGGAGACAAGGCCGCTCAAATTGACCTCGCTTTTTATTAAATCGGCAGGTCGAATATTTGGCGGGACATTTTTCACGAGAATGTGCATCGCCTTTGCACCATGTGCAAATTGTTTTTGTTTAATATCTTGTGTCGGGCTCCAATCTGCTTACCCTTTGAAACATTTATCTGGGTTCTTTTTGTTGGATTTTGGGTGTAAGATGCTACATCAATTTTGGTTTCGTCTGATCGGTCTAGTTTTTTCATTGTTGCGTCAACGGATTTAAATTTTTTCATGATCTCTAAGCATTCTTCAATCTAAACGTCTTTTGACTTTTCCATGAGTTTTTTCTTGCATTCTCTACTTGCACATCCATGGATTAATTTATCTACGATAACAAAGCTAGAGTTTTCAGGAAATTCGGTTCGACGATATAGATCCATGATTCTTGAGAAATATACTGTTGTGTTTTCACTTGGTTTCTGTTTTGCATTGTAAAATTCTTCTCTTTATTCTCTAAAACTTGTAGGGTGGGTAATACACGCTGCTAGTTGATCTAAAAGAATAGATAGAAACGTAATATTGATGGTCGGGTCTATATTTGTTCGTGCCTCGATTACAGATTCTGCTTCGGCACCAGCCCAGATATACACACGGTTAAGTTTTACTTTATCTGATCTTGATGCAAGAGGCCCATTTATTATCCTCTCCACTTCTTTGCGCCAAAGTTTGAATTGTGAGAACACATTTGTGGACGTCCAGTCGACTTTTGTTTGTGGAATATAATGCCCCTCGGCAGCCATTTTTTTTAAATGTTTAATTTCAATGAATGGTTATCACTTGAGGAAGAGAGTTTGAATTTTGCTAAATATATTTCTGAGAATAATTACCACTTGATGAGTTTGTCTATGACCACTCGATGCAGGCTTACCTGTATCATGTATTATCCAGTTGCTTGTTCAGTTATTGAATCAGCTCGAGTGACTATTCGAGTATAGTTTATTAGTTGTTTTCGAGTGTTCAAGGATGCATATACGACGCTTATGCAGAAAAATGAGCAGTGATTATTCTAGAAGGCTTTTTCGGACGTCGGGGTCACCATGTTCTAGATCTGTATGTATAAATATATTTTCATAGTTACCAACTCATGCGTTCAACAAAGCATTTGAAAACCTCCGATAAAAACAATGTGCAATCATAATCCACTGAGTTGCCAAGCCTGCCCACGGTTGCCCTGGAAACTATAACAAAGTATCAATGTTTCTTTGGCTGATACAACACTTACTTAGGCCAAGTAAAAAAAATTATTAGTGAACCGTCCCCGCCCGCCTCCTTTTTGCCTGCGCGCTCCTTTTTTTTAATTATTTATCTTTTAGCAAAATCTAAAAATCCTTGGTGATTAACCAAATTCTGCTTTAAAATACACTCAAAATACAAACAGTAAATCAAATTTTATGACTTGATGCATAATAATCACAACAACAGAGACTCCATTGAAGAGATTGTAGCGAAATGAAATAAACAAATACTAATAGATATTTTAAACATAAAATAATACTGGCTCCTTGAGTCGTTTTACCAGAATGGTTATTTTAGGAAGCCAACACCTCCATTGTACTTGTTTGTAATATACGGAGGTTGAAATAAATAACGGTTGTTCTTTTTGTTACTTTGTAGGCCAAGACATTGAAGGGTTAATTGTTATAGTATTAAAAACTAGAAGGAGAATATCACTTTTTCGTATAAATCCTAGCGGTGATTATAGAAGTGGTGCACGCTGATTGGTTGAAAACTTCGTTTTCTCTGACTTTAATCACCGCACGATGATTATAGCAATGATGGCTTTCATTTTACAAAATGGTGGCCAGGTTTGTTGCTGTTTCCGAGTCAGAAATCTTAAAATTGTTGTTCTATTTTCTCGAATGAAACTAAAACAATTAGTCACATCAGGCACTGTGAATGTTTCGTCTGGGTGACTGTTCGCCGATATTCACGTTGCCTTTGGCGAGTAATTGTTCTTTTTAAAACTTTATTTTTAAAAGAAATATGGCAAAAACAAATTTTGCTGTCAAACAATCAAAGCGCAATCATTTTTTAACGCATGAATGACCCAACTTGTCACCCAAGTGAATAGTGCAAGATATTCAATAAAAGAATCAGAGCATGTGAAATGTGCTCAGTATTCACATGCTAGTTTGATGCTAATCTTGGATATCGCAAGTTACAAGAGCCAATTAGAGTTCGCAAAAATGTATATAATATACAAATATGATTTGCCGCAGATGGGTTGAACACTTAGGATATAAAAATAATATAAATTAAATCCTTAGCTGCATTTAACGATAAAAAATCATAATATAAAGTTCTATCAATAGGTTATAAATATTTTATTTCTTTCTTAGATATTTTGTTATATGCATTACCATCACAAATATTCTTAGTGGAATTTTAGAAACATAGTATGGGCACACCCTAAGGGATGTGACACTTTAAACCCAAACCGCATTAATTAGGACCATTACCAACCGATTCAACACGTAAAAACAATTCAACAATCGATTCAAATTATTTATCGTGGGTATCAAAATATAACTTGGTCTTTTAAATTTCCTGTAGTTTATGAATGATGTAGAAACCAGTTATGATCTTTCTCTCAAACTCATTTATTTATTTACTTATTTACTTAATTACTTATTTACCTATTTATTTATTTATTTATTTGTTAATTTATTTAACAACTAGCCAAAGGCAGGTATATGTACAATAGAACTTGAGGTCCCCTTGAGGTAAATTATCAAACCATATCCCCTAAGGCATATTGAAAACAAACCCACTTACATGCCCTAGTGCTACTAAAGAGAAAATTTGATGAATATAAATATGCACATGGAAGATATAAAACCTTGCAATATGAAAGCAAGTTGCAAAAAAAAACTATAAATAAAAACTATTTTCCTTTACTGAATAATTTGCTTAAATTACATAAAAAGAAAATATACATCTCTTCATTTTCAGGGACTGTCTGTCCAACGACTGCATAAAACTGCGACTTGTTATGTGTCAAAACTTCCATCAAACGAGCCCAGTCCGTCAGTTCTGAAACAAGTGCTGGAAAAGGTGAATAATTGTGTCTCCTAGTTTTATAAGTAGTTGTATCTGCTAACTTTTTTACCTGTAGAAATTAAACTTAGTCTAAAGGGGGGATATACACATAAAGAGTTTCCGCAAGAGTTGCTTAGTTGGTTGTAATTGTTGGTCAGTCAGTTTAAATATTTTGTTGATTTTTAACTTAATTTTATTTTCTTAATTTTATTTTCTAGAGCTCCTCAAAACCCCATGCCGTTACAAAGATTGTGAATAACTGGATTCCAACCGGTTTCTATCCAAAACAGCATCTGAGGAAGGAAGTCCTAGACTTCTGTGGCAAGTACCCCATTTACAAAATCAAACCTTTTATTGGCTCCACTTCTATGTCGGTCAAACATAGCAAAGGTAAATCAAATATATTTTTTTGCATATTCTGTTAAGTAACTTTTAATAGGCTCCAACTAATATCCACATTTAAGGAATGAAAATTAAAAATTTTGAGATAGGAATTTATACAATAAACACAAAGAAAGCCAGATGAAGTAACAGTTTACCTCGAAAAAGCTAAAAAAAAATCGTGGCAACGAAAATTTAAAAGAAAATTCAAATAAAAATCTTCTTTTTAAAATTGTAAAACCTTTACTGATTTATTATACTTACCGTGGTCAGTTTCGTCTTACTAATAATAGTGTTTTTTTAAAAAAAAAGTGAAAGAAGAGGTAGCAAGTGTGTTTTTACTGTGAGAGCAAAACAATAATGTGTCAGGGGTTAATTTGATTTGAGGTCATTGCATCAATCGCGGACCCTTGAGAATGTTCTGTCGATTTAAACACTTCAGGCTCAGTTAAAAACTTCTGAATTGTTTATCATTTACATAAAATATCTTTTCAATTACAAACCGGCTATTTCAACTTTACATCTAAAAATGGTTAGACCTTCGTGTCCTCTCGACACTCTATCGGGAGACTTAAAACAAAACAACGCACTTGTCAAAAAGAGTTGGGTATTGATCACGTTGTTATGGTCTTTGTTCTTCTCAGTTGTTTAAAAATTAAACAAGACTTACCTGTAAGTTGAAGTTAATTGATGATAATTCATCCAAATCATTAACTTTACAGAAGGGTTAACATGAGATGCGCACGCACTGCCGCAGATCAGTTTTCAAAGCCATTTTGCGATCACCCCAACACAAACCTGACTAGCAGGAGGAAACAAGGGTGGGTACATGTGTGGGTTCTATGGGCATGTTAACCCTTCTGTAAAGGTAATGATTTGGCAGAATTATCATCAAACTTCAACTTACAGGTAAGTCTTGTTTAATTTTTAATTAAATGAGGTTGTTTTGCAAGTTGGCGTGAAGCCGAAGTCATTTATCCACAAAAATAGGTTGAAATTCAAGTTAAACTTATTTTTTAAAGATACGATGTTGTTCTGTAGTCTGGTTGAAATAAAAAGAAATAAAAATGCTCCTGGAAATCATGACAAAAAATGAGCTTGGTACACATTTTATTTTTATTTTTACGCTGAAATTGCTTGTCTTGTTCTTCACACGTTAATAAGCGGTTTATGAACATAAAGCAGAAAATTAATAAAAGCCAGAAGTAAATGGTTAGTTACAAACTGAATGCCGAAAAAAAGTTCTTAAAAAAGAAAGGAAACAAAATGTTACTCATTACTCTATAATCGCTGCTTTAAAATTCAAAATTTCTTAAAAAAAGTGGATAACGTCCTATGTTGCAGATCCGTCGACGCCACTCGTTTGCTGAGAACACTTGCACTCAATACTGATAACTCAAACGAAGTTTTACTGAAGTACTTGAAGTCACAGTGGTAAAGCAAAACAGCGTTAGATAAATACTCAGGACACCTTTGTTCTATAAATCAAAGGCTCTCTGAGCCACCTCATGGACGAATATAAATTTTACAACATAGTAATATTGCATTACAAAGTTAATTAGCTTGTAGTAATGGTACGTTCTTGAATTTGCAAGTTGTGAGACCCCTAATTTAAACTCCGTGAAAGGAAAATTGTTTTCTTTTTTTTCCTGTTTTTTTTTCTTTTTTTTATTTAATTTCTTTATACTTAATTTTTCTATTCTAATGTAATTTCGTATCCTATAGTAATGCTGTTTTAAGAAACTATAAATTTTTTAAGTAATCGATAGAATTGCAAATGTCACGTAATAATAACTTCTTGTGTTTACAAGTTGTGAGAGCCCGAGTTCGAACCCCGTGAAGATAATTTCTTTTCTGTTTTGATTTATTTCTTTCTCCAATTTTATGTTTTTAATTATTTGTTCATACTTTCAGTGTTTTTTTCCCATTATGCAAAAGTGCGCATGCGTTACAAATCAATAACGTATAAACCATATTGAAAAAATTTGACTTTTTCTTCGCAAGTCTCAGCATAGCCTAGTGGTTAGTGCGTCAGCATTAGAAGCAAGAGGTCCCCGGTTAAGTGTTCGAAAACGTTTTTTCCTTGTAAATTTGTAAGTTAATGCATACATTAATTACCCGGCGATTAAAAGTTTACAGCCAAGTGAGCAAAAGAATTCACCTCACTCCTAAACCTTATTAATGACGACGTCATTCATGAAGTAAAAACGAGAAAAATATAAATATTCATAAGTAAGACAATAAACCTGTAAAAGAGCACAAAGTCAAAAAGATTTAAAGCGTCTAAGTCCATGTTCAACAGTGTCGAATAAAAAAGACTGGAGTGAAAGGCACTGCAAAAAATGAGAAGGTTAATGGTACAAAATATTAAAGCATACATGGTGTACAGAATAGTTCTGAAATGCATGATGTTGCAATCACCTCAAGTGTTTTTTTTATTCATTTTGCTCATCTGACTTCCCTGGGCGGACATGGTTGGCACAGTTGGTAAGATCTCTGCTTTCCAACCACAAGGTCCCCAGTTCGATCCCGGAACTTTGCGGAGATTTGAAAATTTGTGTGGCCTTTTTTTAACTCAGCTTTGCGTCCTACTGAGGCAGGTAAATGAGTGCCAGCGTCTGCTGGGAGCTAACCTGCGATGGATTAATGTCCCGTCCAGGGGGAGTCAAAGACTCTCATCTGCTTAACACTACAAAAACCGGAGATAAGCGCCAGCCCCATGGGCCACTAGGCATGAAAGGATTTAGCTTCATCTGACTGCCCTAGCAAATATAGAATCAGTATAAGATAGGTTCCATACCATAATAAAAAAAGGCGAAACAAAATTTAGCCATAACTTGACCATTAAAAGAAGGAATTACGGTACAAGAAGGTATGACAAAGATAATTTTAAGCATTTGCTTATGATGAAAATGGGAGACCAAGTATTCTTTTTGTAACAAAATTGCACAATCCCACACAATTTCCTGGACACTGGTCATCTTTTTATCCTGCACAATTTGCCTTGAAAATCACGCTCAATTTTGACTTTTTTCCGTACCTTATGAGAAGCCCTACATACACACTTGACATGATTTATGAATTTCACTATGTTATATTTGTTGTGGTATCCCTGTGTTAAGCTTCTTTTTGATTGGTTAATCGTTTTTGCTTCATGTTAACTTACAAGCCGCAAATAAAACATGGTGTCAGAAGAGTGGATTTTTTGCATCCCAAAGCCCTAATCTAAATAGAAAATACTTCACAAGTACAGATAAGTACACCTACAATTTTTGTAATAAGATTTACACGACTAAGCTGTAAATTTACTGATTCTTGAAGCGTATTTTAAGTTTGACGATTTACGAGCCGCCATCTTGGATTTTTTCAACGCGGGAAAATCAAGTTAAATATAATACAACATGGCAAGGTCTACCCTTCCAGCGCCAGAATCTATGAACATGAAAGGAGATTTAGCCACAAATTGGGAAACTTTCAAAGATAGTTGGACAAATTATGCTATAGCCACGGAACTCGGAAAAAAACCAGATTCAGTTGTTGTCGCAACACTTCTAACTGTCATGGGAAAAGAATGCTACAAAATCTACAAAAACCTACCGCTAACTGACGAAGAAAGAAAATCTCCCGAGATAATTCTGGAAAAATTAACTGCTGAATTTCAAGCTAAAAGAAACGTTGTTTATGAGCGTTATGTTTTTAATTCATGTGTTCAAGAAACGAGCGAAACCTTTGATCGTTTTCTCAACCGACTTAGAGAAAGGGCAGCTACATGTAAATTCGCAGCTTTGGAGAGCGAAATGCTACGTGACCGCATTGTAATAGGAATTAATAACAACATTACACGCGAAAGATTACTGAGAGAAAAAGATTTAACTCTGGATTATGCGATAAACATTTGTAAAACAAGCGAAATGGCAGTAAGACAACTCCACCAAATTGACCCATCTGAAGCTATTCATTACACCAAAGCCAAGCCAAAATTCAGTAATTCAAAGTTCAAGATACAGCAGAAGTCACACGTTAAAAACTGCAAATATTGCGGAGATGAACACACTGCTGGAAATTGCAAAGCATATGGAAAAACTTGTAACAAATGCAACAAAAAAAATCACCTTGCTAAAGTTTGTATGTCAAATCGAGAAGGTGCCAGAAAAAAGCAAGCACACCAAACACCAGCAAGACAAAATATCCACCAGGTCTATGATGACAAAAACAGTGATCAAAATGAATGCCTCAGCAGCACTGAAAGTCTTTACAGCTTACATCCAAAGTTAAAGAAAAAGCAGTATTTTGCAGAAATCATGACCTCAACCGAAGAAAAATCAAGCACTCAGCCAATTACATTTCAGCTTGATACCGGAGCCACCTGCAGCACTTTGTCCTTGACCGATTACAAAAAACTAACTGACAAAAAACCAGAACAATCTAAGACTGAACTTAGGCTTTATGACCAGTCAACAGTTACACCAGTGGGACAAGTCAAGCTATGCTGCACAGCCAATGGCATTACAAGAAAAGTCCATTTCCAAATTATTAAAGATGCACCAAATTCTCTCCTCTCAGGCAGAGTATGTGAAGCTTTAAAGCTACTTGAGTTTAACTGTGAGTGTGTCCACCAAATCAGCTCAGAACAAATGACTAGCCTGACAGAGACAAAGGTCTTAAGTGAGTACAAAGATGTGTTTACTGGTCTTGGTAAGCTACCTGGCACTTATCATATCATTACTGACAAAACAGTAAAACCAGTTCAAAATAATCCCAGGCGTGTCCCAATCCCAGTGCAGAAAGAACTGAAGAAGAAGATAGATGATCTTGAAGAAATGGGAGTCCTTGCAAAAGTCAAAGAGCCAACACCTTGGATAAGCAGTATGGTTGTAGTCAGGAAACCAAACAAACTGAGGGTATGCCTAGACCCTCTAGAGCTAAACAAGGCAATCATCAGAAACCATTATCCTACCCCTACAATAGATGATGTAGCTCCAAAGTTGACCAATGCAAAAATTTTTTCAGTTGTTGATGCCAAGGATGGATTTCTCCAAGTTGTCTTAGATGAGCCTTCGAGTTACCTCACAACATTCTGGACTCCGTACGGTCGGTACCGATGGTTACGAATGCCCTTTGGTATAAAATCTGCTCCAGAAGAATTTCAACGCCGGCTTGATGAGTGCATAGAAGGTCTATCCAATATAACCGCAGTGCATGATGACATAATAATATATGGCTCAGGTGACACAGAAGAAGAAGCTATTAAAAGCCATGATGCAGCACTTATAGCCTTGCTTGACAGATGCAGGGAGCGTGGACTAAAGCTTAATGAGAAGAAATTGAAATTTAAACTAGACAAGGTCACTTACCTCGGACATGTCCTCAGTGCAGAAGGCATCATAGCTGATCCAGCAAAAGTTCAAGCAATCAGTGATATGCCACAACCTACAGATGTAGCTGGTGTTCAACGACTTATTGGAGTGGTTACTTACCTCTCAAAATTTCTTCCACAGCTCAGTACAGTAGCAGAGCCCCTTCGTCGTCTAACTGATAAGAACTCTGTGTTTGACTGGCTACCACAGCATGATGAAGCATTTGCAAAAATCAGAAGACTCATCACATCAGCCCCAGTACTGCATTATTACAATGTGAACAAAGAGGTAACAATTGAGTGTGATAGTTCAGATGTTGGTCTAGGCGCTGTCATCACCCAAGAGGGGCATCCGATTGCATATGCCTCTCGAGCTCTCACTCAAACAGAACGCAACTATGCACAGATAGAAAAAGAGTGTCTGGCAATTGTGTTTGCCTCAGAAAGATTTGAACACTACATCTTAGGAAAGGAGACTGTTAGAGTCCTTACAGACCATAAACCACTCGTTACAATTTTCAAAAAGCCTATTCTCACTTGTCCCAAGCGCCTGCAACGAATGCGACTTCGTCTGCAAAAGTTTTCTTTGAATGTCGAGTACCAACCTGGCCCCAAAATGTACATCAGTGACACATTGTCTCGTGCTTCACTACCAATGAGCAAAATTGATTCTAATTCAACTACCTA
>JAOTRI020143842.1:0-10601 GCA_028564885.2 Zoanthus sanctaehelenae
AAATCTCCAAATCACCAACTAATGTATTCATGAAAGCTTCTAATACCCCGGATATGTCAGACAATTCTGCCATATGAGAAAACTCTCGGGATCGATCATTTAGAGTTGAGGAACCTACTCAGTTGTGGAATTTTTTAACAAGATTACGTAGTTTTTGATAACGCGAGCGTAAATGTTGGACGATGTGTGATGAAAAGTTTGAACAAAGTCTAACTTTATCCAACACCGTCTAACACTATCCAACATTTTAGATGATGTTTGACCAACATGCTTGATCCGTTTAAACGGGCCTTTACACTTATAGTAAGACTCGTGCTGCACGTGCAAATTTCAGTGTTAAACATTTTTCACTGGTAGTAAGACTCGTGCTGCACGTGCAAATTTCAGTGTTACACATTTTTCACTTGTAGTAAAACTCGTGCTTCACATGCAAATTCCAGAAAGTGTTTTTTTGAATTCTTGTATGTACAAGGTCTACAATGTTGCGTGGAAATCACAATATGTTTAGCGTAGCTCCGCGCTCCCAGAGTGCTTTTTTAGTTTTTATATGTGCTATGTGATTGGTTTTTAAATTTTTTAAAATGTCATTGTAATGCGCACTTGACCATTACATTAAAACCGCGCATAAGTTTCTATTTCTTTTTTTAAAATTGTCAAGGGTTTACAAATTTCCGTTCTAAAAGAGTTGAGTCAGAACGCTTTTGTCACACCATGTGGTGCACGCGGTCGTGTCTTCCCGATTTCTGTGTGTCGCCCGTTATCAACTTTAATAGAAAACTAACTAGCGGTAAACTAGTTTGTGCTGCGTCGGTGTCTCTAAATAAACAATTTTGTAATAAATTTGTAAATCATACACCGTATAAAAGATAAAATACTTGCTGATGTTTCGGACCCTTAGTCCTTCATCGGAGTATAAAATGACTAAGGTCCGAAACGTCAGTAACTAGTATTCTTTAATTCTTTTATACGGTGTACAATTTACATATTTATTACTAAATCGTTATCAACTTTATCTTGCCCGAATCTAATCACCTTCAATCGCAGTACCCTAACATCTCTCATCACGTGTGCAGCTGCCGACAGATCGCAAGCGCTCTCGCTGTAATTTCTCACAAGATCTTATTGAACTTATGTGTCTGAAATGATACAGATATAAAACATTTCCAGATATCAGAGCAAAGACAGCAGCATCGGAAAAAATCATTATACCGTATACTGGCCGCAATCCATGCCGTTGTAACTCGGGGGTAAACCTGTCGTATAAAGCTTTTAAAAAAACCAAAATTACGTTAACAGCCTTAATAGCTTTTAAATTTCGCAACAAAACCTTTAACCAGTAACCTGTAAATCATTAATGGAATAATTACATATTTATTTTTCTCGATAGCTTTTTTTAGCAAACGTTTGTCCGCGAGTCACTGCGAAATCGATGTGCAACAGAATCCTACCATTCATAACAGCATGCACCTTTCAATACCTTAATAGTTCTGTCGTTAATATTAATTCTTCAACCCAAATTAAAATCCAACTGAAGCAGAACTTACCGTATTCAGGAGAGAGCAGAAGTTACTCGTAGTGTTTGGATATTTGCCATCATTTAACTGCAAAGAACCCCACCCAAACCCAATCATGGAATTCTCATAATAATTTATATTTATTAAACTAACTAGCTTACTATACTACCAGGACTAGAACACTACCTAGAGCAGCAGTCAAGATGAAAGATTTTATTTTGTGTTCAATTTTGCTGATAGTGCTGTCTGTACAAACAGTAAGTGAAATGACACTCTTTTTATTTGCTCTTTAATAACATTTTGAACCTTAAGTCAAAACTGATTTACCTCTTTTTCATTTTTTACTAAGTATTAAAAAAACAATGTCAATTGTTTAAAACAATTTGCTTGGCTAGAACATTGAATAAGAGATCTCGTAATTCTCTTTAAAGTAGAAACCCGCACCTTCTACTTCCACCGTTTTGTACAACGGCCTCTCGTAACAAACTGTTGATCATAGTTACAGATCACGACAAGCTGTTCCGCACGAAATCTGTCAAAAAGGAGAGCCTGGAGAACGGGGAATGCAGGGTGCACGAGGTGTGCAAGGATATCCAGGCAATAATGGCAAACAAGGCGGTGATCCAGGTATATCAGGCCCCGCAGGTGTTATGGTACTTGCTCCTTTCGCATCACTTTAGCTGTCGTTTTACTGAGGGAATAATACTAACTGATCATTCAAACCATGATGCACACTTCCATGAAAGTACTTCCACGGCAGCTAGGACTGAGTGACAAAGAAGTGACAAAGAAGTGTGGTTTTCTTCATAATACATCAACTTGCCATAAACTGAGCTCCCGATAGCAAACTCAAGACTTTAAAAACCTTAATAAATCTTTCAACGTACTTTTGTAACTAATTTAAAAACATAAAAATTGTAAAATTGTTGAATTAAAAGATTAAAATGACTTGCAAAATATGAAAAACAGACAGAATGTCAGATTTATTACGATGTACACTTCATCGAACAAATTCACAAATATCCAAGCAGTTAATGTCGTTCGGTATCAATTTTACGCACTGATTGCCAAACCTTGATTACTGTAGGAAAAATGTTTGATCATAATCTAAAAAAGACAAAAATTGAATCTGTTTTTCCAATGTGGTGAAAACAGCACACTCAAAAACACAGATAACAAGTTTTTCATTCAAACAGAAGCATCACGATCAAGTAAATGAATTTTCTAAAAAAAGAGTTACGACATTACAACACATAATCTCACAGGATGTAACACAGCTATGTTTTGCGTTTTAAAATATTTTAAAAATGACCTACCCTTTCTGCTGACTTCATTTCCATTGACTTGTATCCCACAGGGACAAAATGGAGAATCAGGTACTTGCAACGGACAAGCTACGTTTAAGAGGATCCGTGTGTGTGGCTGGTTGGACATCAAGAATGATTGATGAGTGTGTTCGGACTACTTTGTCAGTTGTCGTGAAAAGAAAAAGAGAACCATACGGACAGCTGAATATTATATTCGAGTTATGTAGTGTGCAACATGATTAATTTACCAAAACTTGGAAATAAAACATGTACTTGTTTATGACAAAGAAGTGTGCCGTTTTCTTCATGATATATCAATTTGCCATAAACTGAGTTCCCGACAGCATACTCAAACGTTTAGAAGACATGTTTAACAATTACAAAAACACATCAAATCACAATACTATGGTGGCCGAGGACTGCCACCCCATGAATTTGTTTTTTATTCATTTATTTTTAATTTATTTATTTTTTATTTATTTTATTTTTATTTCATTTGTCGAAAAAAAAAATATGTTTAACAAATTATTAAAATTTATAAAAAAAAAACGAAAACAATTAAATTAAAAAAAATTGTTAGAATAAAAATTCAAACTGTTTTATTTTGAATTAAAATCAAAATAAAATGTGCATGGCCGACGACTGCCACATGGCCGAGGGCTGCCACCCCTCCCTAGTTAGTATACGATTTATCGTAAATGAGAGAGATTCTTGTGGTACTGGGGCGGGCGAGCTTTTGTTTCCAAGATGGCGGATTCGGCTCCTTGGAAGAACGACTTGAGCTTACGTGATGCTCTGGAAACTTATGTCTTGCAAGGATTGCAGCGCGAGGAAGTTCTTGACTTTGTTCAAAGAGACTTTACGCAATATCCGTGGAGTATTCGCTCCCTCGACCGACGATTGCGATTTTTTGAAATAAATTACCATGAGCAAAGCGCCTCGACCGAGGAGGTCAGAGATGCAGTTCACAATGAACTGGATGGACCCGGTAAACTTCTTGGATACCGAGCGATGCATAAGAAAATACGACAGGAATATGGCCTCAAAGTCACTCGTGACAAGGTCTATGAAGTAATGACCGAACTCGACCCAGAAGGGCTCAAAGCACGAGGAGGAATCGGAGTGAAGAAGCAGAGAAGAAAAGGCAACTTTAGCTCAAAAGGCCCAAATTGGATTCACTCGTTAGATGGACACGATAAACTAATGGGTTATCAATGTAGTACATTCCCGTTAGCCATCTACGGGTGCATTGACACAGCCAGCAGGAAAATTATGTGGTTGCGGATTTGGACAACTAATTCCGATCCCCGGGTAGTTGGGCGATGGTATTTGGAGCACCTCATGGAAACTCGTACTATGCCCAACATGATGAGGCTGGACAAGGGAACTGAGACTGGCACGATGGCCACGATGCATGCTTTCTTACGAAGGCACCACGATGATGGTGGTGATCCAGTGGATACGGTATTGTATGGCCCATCAACATCAAATCAGGTAAGCAGAGATTTATCGCCTCTTGTTAGAAATGCGAAAATTCAAAACTGAAACAAGTAACTAATTCAGTAGTTATTATTATTGTTTATTATTGTAATTCTTACCTAGTTCCTACAATTATTAGCACTAGTGGTGGTGATAGGACTGAGTGAAGTCCAATTCTGTCTGTAATCATATAAATGATAACAATTTATTTTATAAACAACTCCTTAATGAATAATTGAGGAAATTTTAATTTTTATAATAACAATTTTAATTGTATATCATTATCATTGTTTGCCGGTAAAACGAGATTCTATAACCTGTGGTATAAAGAACGAGCAATGAGACTAATAATCTTGATGTTAATTATCTAACTTTTCTGGCTTTTGTTTGGGAACAACACTTGCTTGGCCAATAGCAGTCAATACCGCAACTTGCAGAAATCAAATTGGCCAATCATTTCATGTGAAATTAACCAGCCAGATAATAATAATTATTATTTAAATATTTTAGATGTTTCTACTTCCTAATTTTCAGCTTTACTACTGTAAATTAAATGTAATTACACCAAGTAGCATAATTATATTTGTGGTATGTTATGTACTTCTGCATTGGAATTGTTGTTCCATATTTTGCTTGAAATGGTACATATTATTTTTTTTTTAGTTTTTTAGTCATTGTAGTCAAGACATCCTTTTGACAATGTCAAATTATGTATAACTAGTTAATTGATTTGTAGATAAATTATGTACATTTTTATCAATCTCTTCAGATTGAAAGGTGGTGGAAGGAGCTGCATGAAAGGCTCGAGAAATATTTCAAAGAGCACCTGATGTTATTAAAGGATCATGGTCACTATGATCCACATGATGAAACAGACAGGTTTTTACCATTTAAATATTTTTATCAGAAACTTTTAGTGATTTGTGACCAGTGATTTGTGATGATTTGCACATGTGCATTGAAGAACTGAGTGTGCTTTATATAAGATGGGCTTGAAGGAAAGTTGCATTCTGTACTTCAATGATGGTTTACAGGCTTGACTAAAAGTAGTACCAACCATAAAATAGTGAAAGCAATAGTCACTTCAATGAGCTTTCAGAAGAACTAAAATATATGTCTATAATAAATTGTGTCGTATTGACAAATTTTGTCACATTCCAAGATGTGTATTTTATATTTGAAACAGGATGATCCTTGCCTTTCTGATGATCCCCATGTTACAGAAGGAGTTGGACACATTCAAGGATACCATATGGAACACTCACAGAATACGAGCCCAGAAAGAGACTGTGCTACCTGATGGAATTCCAAATCACATCCACTCTTTTCCAGATAAATACAATTTGGAAGAATGTGGTATGTTGCAGAAGTACAGGCCAGAATATTTCACAAAACGATCGTTTCTGGTTACGTGTCGGTTCCGTGCTGGCAAAATGATGGAACCGAAAACTGGTTTCCGACAATTTCTGAAATCTCCAGGCCTGATTTACCGTAGTATAACAAATAAGCTATCAATTTCCATATACGTAGTCAGTACACGTAATACTTGCTTACTAGAAATAAATTTATAATAAAATTCCAACCCTACTTTTTATAGTCTCCTTTATAAAACAAAATAGGTTCCCATGATCAGAATTTGCAGAACCGAAAAGTGGTTTCCGACAATATCTGAAATCTCCAGGCCTCAAGTAAATCTTAATATTTCTTATGCAGGGAAATCTTAATACTAGTGTCATCTTATCTACCTTTATGTAGGTTTGCCTCTTACTGAGAACCAGTTACATGAGGCTGCAGTTCATTCTGGTGTATTGGAGATGGAAGATGACTTTCTCGATGAAGCATTCAGGAGAGAGTGTGAACGTGTGCTCCCAAGTGTAGAAGAGGTTCAACCAAGGGATTGTGCTGCAGCATTCATATACCTGAAGAATAACTTCAGACTGCCATCATCTTCATGTTTAGTTTGAACGTATAATGAAATAACTTTCAAAGTTTTTATTCACACTTCTGTCATAAATTAAATTACAAAAGGTTGACTTGATATAATAAAAACCTTTTAATATTTCATTTCAATTTCATTAGTTTACAGTTGCCCTACAGGACTTTCATAAAAAAAATCTCAACATTCCAGTATATTTTAAATCATTTTATATGCATTCAGACTTATTAAAATTTGTAATGCTTCGTCTAGCTAACTCCAGCCTCCTGACAGCCCAATACAGAACTACTGAAATAAAATAATCCCTAAGGGTCTGGTTGTTCAAAGGGTGGATAAGCTACCTGGAGGATTAGTGCAAATCATTTTAAAAATAAATCAAAGATTGTTCAGTTTCTTGTTTATCTGGTGGTCCCTGGTTGTTCTGCGAGTAGAATTATAAACTCCTAATGTAACAGTTTAAATGGTATCACATGCACAGCCTCAATTATAAACTTATTGCAGAAAAATAGATTATATTTATCTGGCTGATAGTTTATCCACCCTTTGAACAACTGCACCCAGGGGGCTAGAAAAATAAATGTGGTTTACCAGCACATTATTCCCATATATCAGTATGATTTTGTTACTCTTGTTTATGGACACATTTTATTTTCACAGTGGTAATAAATGATAAAGAACTCTATTCAATTAGAAGTTTATTATAGGAAAAGTTTGGATTGATTCAGTCCCTGCCATAAGTTCTCCAATAACCCCCTGCATGGGGGTGGGGCCCTTGTTTATTTCCTGCACTTAGGGGGGAGGTCTTATTACAGTTGGGAGCTTATTTAATTCAACAGAATATCAGAGAGTTGTCAATGCAACACTTAATTTCTTTAATTCATATATCCTCTGCAAAAGTGAGAAAAATAATAATTTTCATGTTTTATCATACGCATTGCCTGTCTTGCAACAAGACCAACTGAACAATGAATATCTTGTAATATCGTAAATATTCCATTAACCCACCAGGGGTATTGGAGAGGGGTGCTTTACTGAAATAAATTTTGGATGTACATGTATTTACATACACGACGTTACACAGTGGCACGAAGATATGAAGTTTACCTTCAAGTGCTGAATATTTTCTTAACACGAGAAGATAAACTTCATATCTTCAAGCCAACGTGTAATTTTCTTTTAATTATATAGACATCTGCAAACAAAAAATACGGAACACATCATCGATATCCTCACTAGTGAATATATGATAAATATGCTATTAAGATCCTGGGTGTAGTTTGTATGAAAAATAGGAGTGGCATATTTCCCAGTAAAACACTCGGTTGTCTATATAATAAAATAATTTATGTTACCTTAACGTATACATTTCTCAATAAACCTCAATAAATTTTCAATAACAACAATTTAAAAACTATTGACTATTACCAAGACTACAAAGATGAAAATACAAGTTCCTCCACCTGACACAATTATTGCATGCCAGCAACAGGAGTAGTGGTTCTTAAACATTAAAAACAGCTATGTGCACTGCCTGCTCTGTGTCACTTTCTTTGCAGTTTTTATAACAAAACAATATTTTAAAAAATATATCCAAACTATAAATGATAATGTTAAAAATACAGTCCACATCGTCACAGTTCCTGATCCAGCTCATTTAGTCCAGCAAGATCACAGAAAAGATTGCATTTGTGCTGTGAAATAAATTTTTTAATTGCCACCTTTGTCAGGTTTCCAGTACAGTACATAATTTCTTTCTTGCCTTCCTTCTCTTCACTGAAAAGGTCAACAGAAGCGATTTCAGGGTCGAACATGTCATACCCACTCCCTTGAATATCAACAAGAATTAGCTTCTTCTGGGACATTTCATAGGAAAAGTGGCTGAGACATTCGGCTTTCTGACCGATGATGTCGGACGGATCGACACAAATTTCGCCATTATTGTTAATATATTTTCTGAACCGCCCACTTATGAACTCCTCCACGGTCAGGTGTTCACCATCTGATACCCCATAGTATATGGTTCTGTACCTCGGAACCTGGCCAAAAACGTCTGCATGTTCTCCACTTGCGACTCGGCGCTCTAACTGGGATGCAAAGTTCCGTGCAAGGAGGTGCATCTGCACCACTTTACGCGTGTGTTGTTCTAAGGTTTGGCCAGTGACCTCTATTCCATCGATGGCCTTCGAAAGATACCTCTTAATGACCCAACTTCTTTCACTGAACTGGGGATGTTTTGTTTTCGCCTTGTTTGCGGTACGGAATCCTCCTTCACCAAAGGGTTCTTTCTCCTCTTTGAATTCTACTGTCAGCGGAACTTGCGACCACGTCAAAGACTCCATTTCAAATGTATACAACTTTACGACTGTAGTCTGGCTTGTCTCTTGTAATCGTCCAAGTTTAATCATGTCGGCAACCGACAAACTCATCGGAATAGTTTTACCTGGACTTGCGGGAGCGCTTGCTGTAGCACACCTGGCCAGTTTTCCATAACGCTGGGGATCTTCAGACTTGGTGGCTCCAAGTGGACGTTTCTTGAGGCTTTGCTCACTGGCAACGTGCTCACTGAACAGATCAACGCTACTTCCCTGAGGAATGAATCTTACATGGATTACCTTTAATAGATCTGGTATCTCTTCCATTGTTTGGCAGGATGGCCCTTGTTCTCCAGCCAGAACGTCACAAATCAGAGAAGAACCAATTCGTCGGGAGAAGTGTTGCTCACAAGCACGTTTAATGCTTTCAATCGACAGTTCGTCATCGGGGTCAACATGCACGAACTCTCTTGCGCCGATTCTGGCGTACTTTTGAGCCTTTCCAGAAACGTCGGAAGAAAGACGCTGAATAGTAAGACGGTTGGGGTTTACTTCTTTCGATTTCCCCACTTTCTTTGTTCGTTTTGCCTTGATTCTATCGTTTAATTTACGGAAAACGTCCGACATACCTTTATTCATCGCCATAATGATCAAAGCTCAGCTTCCCGCCTGCCACATAACAACAAAGACCGCGCGGTGTGATGGGATCTCTTTTCGACTGAGTGGGGAGGGGTGGCAGTCGTCGGCCATGCACATTATATTTTGATTTTAATTCAAAATAAAACAGTATGAATTTTTATTCTAACAATTTTTTTTAATTTAATTGTTTTCGTTTTTTTTTTATAAATTTAAATAATTTGTCAAACATATTATTTTTTCGACAAATGAAATAAAAATAAAATAAATAAAAAATAAATTAATTAAAAATAAATGAATAAAAAACAAATTCATGGGGTGGCAGTCCTCGGCCACCATACAATACGTTGAGATTAATTAACCCCTTTCTCCCAACCATCCTCTTCCTACTCGCCTGGCCATTCCTATTAATTGCTATTATATTAAATGCATTGAACTGCCTCTTTCAAGTCTGTATTTTGCAACTAGTTTTTCACTTGGATACTTTTGATTTGAGAATAAATGAATGAACTGAATGAAGTGGAAAACCTGTCAACATTCAATATTTGTTGAGAAGATTAAATAATAGTAACAAATCAGTCAAAAATTCAACAAGACATTTAAAATTTTATAAATCTAACAAGGTAATATATATTTAGGCTAACCAAACCATCCTTCTTCAGGTACGAAATACAATTTTCAACTCCGACGTAAGTGGTTACAATTATTGTGTGGTCATTGTTTTAAAAAAAAATTACATGGGCTGTACATTGTTATAGCTGGAAAAGATATTCATCTCTGTGCTGTGCTGAACTTTCGTGCGAAAAGTTAACATTTAAAAAAGGTAAAAGCAATGCGACGCACTATACAAAATTACTACGTTGTGTTACTTTTGCTATTTTAGTGTTTTAACTTTACGGAGGACATGCATAGCAACCAAAAACACCCAAGACAAACCAAAACCGTGCGTCTGTGATCAGTACAAATGAAAATTTATGGGACGATACAACGCAGACATATATTTTGGCTGCATATCTTAATAAATTGAAAACAGCTTAAAATTATTAACCCATTCTCTGCCCTAATCTACAATATTTTCGCAACATGCTTTTCATACTTTTATGATTTGAACTCGGCTTACCATTCTTAAAGTTTGACCTTTGAAAATGACTTTCGCCGGCAACTGAGTGCAAAGAAACGTTAATTAACCTAATACTAAATGGGCTGCGTGGGTTGAAATGATAAAATCAAACAGAATACAAAACAAACATTTGTTTATTTTTTTTCCCATGTGGTTCCACTGTGTCAGAGTAAAAGCAATGCGACGCACTATACAAAATTACTACGTTGTGTTGCTTAGTTCTACTGGTAGTTTGTTTCTTAGCGTTCCAATGATTAAAACTAAAAAGACTTTAGGAGATAGAGCATTTGCTATTGC
>JAOTRI020143863.1:0-10598 GCA_028564885.2 Zoanthus sanctaehelenae
GCAAAAAGCAAAAACAATCTGCTTCTAATACCTCTACAAGTTCTACCGAGTCTAGTAATTCAAAAGTTCGAACTTTTTAAGAGTCATGGAAGGTCGGGAGACCGTGGTTGAGTTTTCCAAAGAACAGCAAAGCCATATGGACCTCGTATGATGGAAGACAGTGATGAGGAGGATTGAATTTAGCTAATCCTCATTACATTACATGGATTGTTAATGTTTTATACCTCAATTAGGGGTGGACAAATTGTTTATTTAAAATAAATTTTTTTTTAAAGTGTTTGATTTTGTTGAGGTTTTTTCTTCATGCTCAAGTTTGTCTTGAGTAGGACGCCTAAGTTTTGCTAGGGACGCCTAAGAGCTAAAACATGGTTGCTCCAGGGACGACTTAGTTAAAAAGTTAATTTCGGACCCTGGACTATAGTTTATAGTGTTGTTCTCATACTCAGGCGTGATGTTGTGCCATGAGTAGGTCATTGATATTTGATCCACAGCCACTTCATGTTTCATGTTAGTATCAAGGTTGAGTGATGGAGTGAATTTGTTAACGAAATCTTCACAGTCGCTGACGCCTGACTTTTCTCTGTCGACTGATGAGATGTGTATTGCTCTTTCCATTATATAATTTAAAATATATATTCCTTGAGTAAATTTTCAAGCTGGGCATTTGTCAACTGATTTAACTTGTGTAATGTATGTACAATCTCTGAGAACTCATTTTTAACTTAAACGGCATTATTACCAGCAGCAATTTTACCACCCAACAACTCAAGTCTGTCAAAAAGATCACGAGGATTGTTATAGTATATAACACCTGATCCAAGTTTTGAGTATTTTTTTGAAGTTCTATGAATTGGTATCTCACTCAGCTGGTTCAGTTCATCAAAAACGGTCTGGGATAGACTGCTATACTTCTTTCTACTATTAAAACGCTTGGTGAGTAGATCTACGGTATCAAAGTCCACACTCCTGTCGTACACTTTTTTACCATCCTTATAGGCTATTAGCTTGAGACAGCCTAATAACTGGGGGACATCAATCTTTAGATTACCGTCTCGACCATTTTCCTGGATTTTGTAGGCGTTTCGTTTGGGTTGCAAATAGAGCCCCTGTCCTTTCTTTTTTTAATTATCATTGACATGTTTTTTCCAATGCCGTCAAGTCGCTCTTTGTATTTTCTTGATAAATCAATAGTTTTGTTGATGCCTTTGATCGTTTTTTCTGATTCATTGATTTCATCTTGGGTAGCAGATTTTTTTTTAATTTTTCTGGTCAAAGTAGCTTTTTGTAAACCAAGTTTTCGATTAATATCACCTGATTTTTTAATGTAATGATCAATCACAATTTTATAATCATCTGAATTATAAGCTTCTGTGAAAACTTTCGATGGTATATTCAAATCCATTCTTTTTTCAAAACTTCTAATTCAACATCTGTAAAAGCATTGTCCGGGTGAGCCATAATTTCTTCACGAGCAGCTATTTCATCATGATCTGAATAAGTATCCGCCTCAGTTGTTAATTTAGGTTCTGGTAGGGCTTCTCGTTGTCTTGCTTGTAGAGCTTTTTGGGCTTCTTGTTCTTCTTCTTCTGTAGGTGCTAACTTTTTTCGTAAAAGACTTATTTCTTTGGCCTCTTTCTCCAGTTGGTCTACGATTGGTCCGTAGATCTCTTTTTGTTTTTCGTATTGATCCTGTTCACTGTGTTTCACTTCTTTAATGGTTTGACGAGCAACGTTAACCATTTTCCCCACTTCAATCTTTGGAATAGCATACGTTTTGTATTTAGCAAGGTCCATATATATTTAGTAACTTCAAAACAGTTCAACTTATTTTAATTTATGAATATATATGGAAATACCAAACTATGACAGTAACGATGATGTTCTAGGAAATTACAAACAACTATACCCATTCATGCCAAAGAATAATTTCAGATTGTTGATTGCTGGACCTTCAGGCTCTGGCAAGACCAATACACTCATGCATATGTTACAGAAACCTTTGATACAATTCGACAAAATATATCTGTACGCCAAAAACTTGGAACAGGGTAAATATCAAGATCTTCTTAAACAGTTCGACAAAATAAGTCAACATGTGGGTTATCCTGTTATGGAGTATAGCAATGATGACATTATTCCCGTTGGTGATCTGGATAGTGAAAGTCAAAAAGTAGTTGTTTTCGATGACTTTGTCTGTGACAAAAACCAAAAACCTTTAATCGAATACTTCATACGTGGAAGGCATAAAAACTGTTCTGTAATAAACCTTAGCCAAAGTTTTTACAAAACACCAAAAGACATCAGACTCAACTGCAGCCATTATTGCATCTACGAGTTTCCTAGTGCTAATGAAAAATTTCTCATTACACGAGAGCTCGGGTTGATAAGAAACAATATGATAGAGCAACAAGTAAACCATATTCCTTCTTGTATGTTGACAAACCCATGAAACAAATTAAAAAAAATTTATGGAATAGTATAGGGAAGGGGGGACGTAGTCCCCCGTTCGACCCCCTCCTTATTTTACTCTTTTCCAATACTTTAACTATTAGCTTTGTAGTGGGTGTTGAAAAAAAAATTATATCATAATTTATAAATGGGACTTTTTAATGATGGAGGTAGTGTTGGAGATGCAGTAGTAAAAGGTATAAAAGGGGAACATGGAGCACCTGGAGTAGGTTTTGTGCTAGATTCTAATGGTAATTTCAACATAGAAAATAAAAGGCTTACAAACGTAAGAGAACCAAGTGGTGACAATGATGCTGTTACTAAAAAGTTTCTAGACAAAATACCAGTTGTCAGTCTTACTCGTAGTGTTAAGGCTGCTGAAGGATTATTTATGGAAGGAGAACGTGTAGACGGACTTCCAGATCCTCCTCCAAGTCTAAGCTCGGCTGCATCTAAATCATATGTTGATAGAGAAATAAGATCATCTGCATCATCAAAATCATATGATGATAGTCAAATAACTAATGTAAGATCATATGTTGACAGAGTAGATTTGAAACATTATAAAAATAATACGGTCCACAGCGTTGATCATGTTAATCTTTTTGATAAAATAGGTAGTGTAAATTTTTCAAATCCTAAAAATATAGCAGAGTTTGCTTTTGGTCAAATAAGAGATTATACACAGGATTATCACAACAAAAAATCCCACGTAGTTATGATGTTAAGTCGTTCACCTGGTTCTTTAAATCTAGCAATTCCCAGACAAAAACAAGATGGTTATTATGTATTTCGTTTGGAGGTCATTTGCGATCATGATGTTATTAATGTTGATGTAGACGTAACAAGTAAAACTAAAACATTTGTTTTAGAACATGTTAACAAAACAAAACGAAACAATGCATGTGTAGTGGAAATAAATTGCTCGTTAAAAGCTGATTTTGATAATGTTGTGGAATTGAAATTTTATAATGTTGAAGAAATAGCTCTGTTTTAAGGTTTTGTTCAAGCATTAAATAACATAGGTCGTTTTCCTATGTATGTTATGGATAGAGAAACACAAAAGAACACAGACGACAATGTTAAAAAAATTGTAGATGAAAAATATATCAATCAATTCAAACCAAAAACAAGTTTGTAGTAAACTCAGCATATTTTTCAGTTAAAAGTGGTAGGTTCAGCGCTTTTTATGATTCAGAATATTTATCTTTCGCTTCAAAATATCATTTGTCCCGCTGTAATATGTCTTATAGTTTACACTCCAGTCCTTCAGTCCTTGAAGTCAACTTAGGTGAAAAACCAGCAGGCTATTACAGTATTAGAGTAGAAGCCATAGTAAATCGTTCAGACAACAACAACAGTTTAGACATAGATCTTAGAGAAGTTTCAAGGAATAATAATGTATTAATGCAATACAAAACAAAAAATAAGACAGAAAATAATGTTTGTTTTGTAGACGCTAATCTTCATGTTCAAAACAGTGAACAAGATGCGATTTTCGATATTCATGTTAGTTACATGACGGGTAAAAAAATAGCTTTTTATATATATGGGCGTAAAGGTAAAGGACGAGTAGATCCTCAGTTAGTCGATAACATTGATTACAATAAAAAAATGTTATTAATGTTGGATACAATTATTCTGGTTTTGTTGGTGGTGTTACAAGTTGGCCCATACCTAGCCTAAATGGAGGTAGCATTGCAAACACAATTTATGTGAAACCTAATTATTCAAACAGCACAATTACATTGTTAACTTGGGCAATAACAGGTGATCACATCAGCTTTAAAAGGAAAGTTAATTGAATTCATACTGCAATATGTCTTAGATGATAACACCAGAAGCCCCTTTATCATTCACAGCATACATGGTAACAGTTCAACACCTTTAACTATTGCAAGTGGTAGCGGTAGATATGCTTCAAAAACGACAATTTACATATTAGACTTTGAATTTGATCTTAGTACCTTACTTAATTATAGAAGAATAAAATTCATAAACTTCGGTGTGAAGTGTTCTGAATCGTTAGTAAATAAATCCAGTCTAGAAATTTCTTTTGAACAACTATAAGGGATTCAATCCCTTAAGGGGACTACCTCCCCTTTGACCCCTACGGCCCTAGATCAAAAGTGATTTCAATGCATAATTATATGCGTAAAAAAAAGAAAAGTGTCATTGATTTCAATCATATAGACACCAAGCTGGATGAGAATGAGGTCAACATGTTGAAAAAATAATACAGTCAATACCACCAAAAAACTTGGTGTTACCAAAAGGCTTACAAACACTTCAAAAGGGCTAACCTAGGCTTGAATTTAGTCGCAATAGGACTAACCGGTACTGGCGTTGTGGTTGGGTCTGTCACACTTAATCCAATTATTCTGGGCACTATTTCAGGAAGTGGACTGGTCCTTCAGGGTTTTTTGAGAATTAATAACTACAACAGGAAAATAGAAATGTGCAAATTTGCATACACCAGTTACCAAAAAATCCTAAATAAAATCAGAGCCTATTTGAGAGGTGAACTTTATGACATCATGGACTTCATATTAGAAATACATCTACTTGATGATCAAGTGACTGACTTATGTCCAATAGTTGACAAATACAAGAGTAAATACATCAAGTTTCATGAGGGGGACGAAGTAGGGGGGTTATCAAGGGATTATAAGGGATGAAATCCCTTTATGGCCATGAGCATAAGTGTGAATACCATCTTCACGAATAATTCTCTTGTCATCCAAATGAGACAAGGCTACTTTATTTACTGTCTCAGTATAAATTTCATGTTTATGACTTCTGATAACATTCATCTGCCTCATTTGTGGTTGTTGGCTGAATAAACATTTCTTATAATCATCAAAACTTATGCATTTCTTAACAACCCCTTTCTTGATTCCCTTACATTTTTTCTCTTGTTTTCCATTATCTATCTTATATGAGTAGAGTTTAGCTCGTAAGCCAACGAATTCAGTTATCTGTCTACCACAAGATTCATCCTTGAACATTCCAATTATTTTCTTGTTAACTCCAGTCTCAATACCTGATGGATGTTCTTTAGGATAATTGCTGGTGTCAAACTTAGATTTAACATCAGCACTGATATCTTTGTAGAAATCTTCTGTTTCTATCACATAAGCAAGACTGTCTGTATCAGTAAATAACAACTTAGCCCTTTTAATGTATTTAGGTTTGATGTAATTATAATGAAAATCGTACATTAACGTCTTGCTCAAGTCCAAGATAGACATACCTAAGTAAACAGGCTTATTAAAAACCAACTTTGTCCTCTTCATGTGAATGGCAATTAGATTCTCGCAAAAGATTGTGCGATGCCTGTAATTGGGTTTTGATATTAATTTTTTAGCATCACTTTCATTTGAAACTAGACGAACATCTACTCGATTTCCGATGTTCTCCATTGTCTTACCAAACACTGAGTTGTTCATTAACTTGAAAAAGTCTTTCTCAAAATCATTGGTTGCTTTTGTTCTTAGGTTGGTATTCAAGCTGATGTAAGGCTTTAACCATGCTGATTCTTTGAAAGTAATACCCCTATGAATTTTTTTGAGTTTTAGTCCAAGATTTATGTAAAGTTTCAGGGACTCATGGTGAACAACGTACTTCTCTTTGTTGTTGAGGTTGGGAATTAACTTTTTCACCTTCTCAATTACTAGAGATTCTGGAGCTAATGGATAGTCATTGTGTAAATCATGTAACTTTTGAGGATATTCTAAATCAACTGCCAGAATACAAGGATGTTTTTGCCAGTTCGTTAACTCTTCATCATTCATCCAACGAAACCCGTGAGTAGGAAGAGGTTTACTCATAGCCCAACCATATAGATTGTTGGCGTCAAGGTATGTGATAAATTTTGATGGTTGTTTGGGATCATAATCACACATATACTTGTTATTGGCTTTGCCATATCGTGTAGAAATCATACACCTCCTCTGATACCTGCCTCAATCATGAGTAACATGTCATAGTCTGTCAAAAGTTCTAACTTGACCCCAGTCAACTTCAAAGCGGCATCCCAAGCCAGTCCTGGAGCGGTATAGTACCACGCAGGGTCTAATCCATAGTTATTAAGACAGACACCTCTAAAGTTCTCAAAGACATATGCTCATAAGAGCACATCAGACTTAAGGTATAGGTCGTGATATTCCCTCATTGTTTTCATCTCAAACGTTTCCCACACCTTCTCAGCATGTTCATAGTCTTCATCTGATATGTCCGTGTCGTTTAGTTTAGAGTAGAACATTCTTTTAGGTGGCAATCCTGCACTTGATAATTTCTCAAAACTGTCGAACCAATCATATGGAAATACCCCCTTTCTCAATAAGAGCTGAAAAATAGGAAGTTGGAGAGCTGGATACTTCTCCTTAAACTCCCTAAAAAAGAGCTGGAAAGACTCTTTTGGTAAGTTATCTACTAATTTGTCAAGACTGCTAGCCATGAATTTAAAAGAGTCAATAAACCTGATGTCTCGTGTAACATTTTTAGACCTTTTTTCACCTTTAAAGGTGTCTACAACAATCTGCTTTGTGAAAGATATGTACTTTTCTTCGCTTTTTGGTATACAGTTTATTGAACCTTCTGTTTTACCCAGGTTCTTAATAAAAAGATGCGCATCGTATCCTGATAGATTGTGAAAGATTACAGGGAAGAACTTTGGAACCTTGTAATTTAAATTACATTTATTATGAGCTGCACCTCTATTTCTTCCGGTAAGGTGACAGTGGTCCCTTACTTTCACTTCATCAAACGATTTATTACAAATAAAACATTTTTCTGCTTTATAAAATTTTTTCCAATCAACGTTTGTTTTGTTAGCGTCTGACATCCCACAACAAGAATGCGCTGCTTGCCCTGAACAAACAACTCGATTTTGAGTTATAGCTTTATCACAGATGTGACAAGTTTCAGCTCGTTTATAAGATATTTCGTCTTTTGTTGTCATTTTTATTTTTATAGGAACCTTGAACGTATTGTAAATCTCCTTGATTTCTTTCTCTAAAGAATCAACAAACTTCTGTGAGATGTCTTCGTCAGACTTTTGACTTGTGTAATGTACAAGCTTAGGTTTAAATATTTGGTCATCAAAGCATTTTATAAGATAACAAAACCCAGATGGCATATGTTTCTGGTATTGTTGTGTGAAGCTTTTGCTTGCATTAGGGCTACAAGTTGATATGTTGGCTGTGAAACTTTCAAAATCAGCGTAGACAACAAAAGGAACATTCATTTTCCTGTTAAAGTTCTTAAAAACAATATGTTCATCTTCTGGCATCTTAATATTGACTTCTTCATGTTAAGAGCACCATTCATGATGTTTCTTCAACGAGTCTTTATTTTGGAATGAGTTGAGGCATCTACTACAAAAAAGACGCGTGTGTTGGTGATTATTAATCTGAGAAGCTAACAATCTTGACATATTCTTGATCCAACACTAGTGGTTTGTTGATAGTATGATTCCTCCCATTGCTTATTTTTAGAGGGTATACAGAACCTTCATATCCGTAGATGTTAATCGAATATGGGTTTTGCTTTTCGAACTTGTTATAATTAATCTGTTTTAGTGAAACAGGAAACTCGATACCAGTCCAGTCAAATTTCATAGAGTCCAACTTCATTTGTTTACTTAGTCTTTCAGCATTTTTATCTTTGGGATACACAGCAGAAGTTACAGCCCACTTGAAACATTCATTATCATTCTCGTTCTTGACGTTAATAATAGCTTTCTTGAGAGCTAACTCTGATGGTAATGGAATATAAGAACTTCCAGAAAGTGGTTTATAGGGATCTATTAAGATGTCTAAATATATCACTCTTTTAAATACCCAATCCGTGTCTTTTGGTTGAAAATTTGCAATTCTTTCCAATAGATAAGTTATTATGGTGTTAAACCAATCAGATAAATCAGTTGACATAGTTATTATATCAGGATTTGTTTGAAAGTGAGCTTTGATAGATCTCGATTCAAAAGTATTAAACACACTGTCTTTCTTAAAATCCTTTTTTTCAAATTCACAAACTAATATGAACTTAACCTTTATTGGCTTCTCTTGTTGATTAATAAGACTCAGGACTTTAGGTTTAACGGTAGTAAGAAATGTATTAGCATCGTATCCATCCTGCTCATTTATCCTGTAGTTTTTTAGATAACCATACAACGCCGTTTGTTGTAGTTGAGGAGCTAATAGGTTTGCACTTTCAAAAGCTCTGTTTACTTTTTCCTTTAAGTCATTGACTCTTTTATTCACAGTCTTTTTTAAATTATTGGGTATGTAGGATGAAATCCAATCTGCGAATTTACTGATTTGCTTCTTTACTGGTTTGGCAACTCTACTTGCAAGTTGTTTGAGTGAAGAGAGACGCTCCACCCTTTGAGTAGGTTTGAGAATAGGGGTGTTAATATTAGGTATACAGGTTCGTCTAGAATATTTTGAGGGGTAGTACTACCCTTAGGCTTGACAGCTCTACTTGCTAGTTTTTTGAGTGAAGGGATATACTTAAACCTTTCAGTTGGTTTGAGTATAGGGGTGTCAATATTAGGTACAGGTTCGTCAAGAATAGGGGAATGCACCCCCTTTAACACCCTTGGAAATAGTTTTATTTTGGGGGTTTCTTGGTTGTCATGCTTTTGCCCCCTTGGAAATAGTTTTATTTTTGGCTTGTCTAATACGGCAATTAGTTCAGCTTTACGCATTTTATAATATCCTTTAATCCTTTTCGATTTGGCAATGGCTTTTAACTCTTTTACAGTTTTATTATTATTTTTATATATATATGTATATAAAATCATTCTTTTAAGTACAAAATTAATCATTTTTTTATTTTATTAAAAAAATGATTTCAACTAATGAGTCTTTATTAAAAATTGATTTTATATTTTTGACATTTTTTTATATTAGGGCGGCCCCTTTTTTTGGTTTAGAAGTGATAATTACCTGCATATATAAATTGTGGGTGATTGCCTTTTTTTTGCTTATTTTGTGGTAGGGGAAAGCCCTTTTTTTGATTTACCGCGGGGGTATTAATATAATTTAATCAACTCCTGGTAGATTTATATAGTTATTGAATTGGCCGCAGGACCCGCAGGGCCACCTCTTCGAGGTGGCGGGCCTTCGGCCCTGCGGCTTTATATAACTGAGGGCCAACGGCATAATTGTATAGTTTTTTAATTGATTCATATAAGGATACTACCACTATGGGATCGAGATTTTATTATATAATTTTATGTATAATCTATGTATAATCTATGACCGCATTCAGGGCAATTGCTGATACATTTTTTATATGGTAATTCCCGATACATTTTTTATAGGGTTATTCCCGATACATTTTTTTAATTTACCTATAGGGAATTCATTTTTTAAAAAATGATGGGAATTTCCTAAAATGAGCTAGAATCGGCAATATATAACTACTCTCACGAAAGTTGCGGGAGTGAAAGTTTTATTGTTTGTAGTTCTTGCTATAAATTCTGTAGTTACTGGAGTTAACAAAGAAAACGAGATTCGGACGATAATCTGTTATTATTTTTGAGTCTGTAACTGAATAATGATAGTAAAAAATTGAGTCTGTCACATTTGTTCGAAAACAGCATGTTTGCTGTTTTGGACGGTCACTACTTCAGTATTTACAAGACAATCAGTACAGAGGGTTATCCATTTTTTTTGTGACGAATCAAATGTATTTATATTTGATTAAATGTCAAAATCATACATAAAGCTACAGCTTCAGAAAATGGCCATAAAGTGATCACGGGTCGAAGCACAAGTTCCAACGGCAATGTAAAAAAGTAACTTAAATAATTTAGTTACGCATAGGAGTATGGTAAAAATAATATCTATTAACTGAAAAATTTTTCCATTTTCTATTTTCTAATTTGTTGTTGACTTCATGGCCAACTTAATTTTTTAAAAACGGAATATTTTTAAAAGCAAATTGTTGGCTATTTACAATTCATTTTTCCAATGGTCTAAAATGCTTTAAAAGGAATCTAAGACTGTATATATATAGATGTTGAAATGTATATACTATTTTAAAATTATTTATAAACATATGAACTGATCTATAAAAATATTTTCTTCACAATTTTTCGGCCGCTCGTACTGCTGCCTTTCTCAAGTGTACGGATAAAA
>JAOTRI020143874.1:0-10597 GCA_028564885.2 Zoanthus sanctaehelenae
TGGATCAAAATACTCAGATTGGATTTCATCTTGCGATCTGCAGGTATAGTTTTCAGAGAAGTCATGTACCATTACAATGTGGTTAAGAGGTAAATTGGCGAGTAAACGATCAAATTGTTCCTTTTGCCATTTTGCCATAAATGAGTGGTAAGGGTATTCTATTAGAAGCTTTAGGAAATAATCAAACATCTCTTTCACGGCTGTTTCTTTTGACACAAGGCTGATTTTTTTCTTCTCAACTCCATTTTTGTCATTGTATATAATGTACTCATATCTTTTCCATTTGATTTGGGTGCCAGACATTTCCTCTGTAGAGGTTACAAAGTTCTCTACTCCACATTCTTCACAATTTCTCATCAGACAATCAAGTGAATAAAATGGTGAGTCCTCAGATTTGGGGCATAACGTTGATTCTACTGCTTCACTAAGGAAGTCATAGCTCTGAACCCCAGGGTTGTCCACTGACTTTCTAAACTTCATACAAGAGTCGAACAAAATCTTGCATTCCACATGTTTTCTGCACAAGCAAGACTGTCTGTCTCTTTCTCTCGCTCCTTTTACAAAGAAGGGCTTTAGTTGCTCAAACCTTCTCTGTTTGATCTTAATTTCAGGATGCAAATTCTGAAACTCTTGATAGCACTCTGTCTGTGTCTTTTCTAATATGTGCTTGGCATGCTCAACATATTCATTTTTGCCAGTGCGCAAACGCATCTTGTCTTTCTTGGAGCCTGTTGGTCTACTTGCCTGTAAAGCCCAGTAATCATAAATAATTTGCTTCTCTTCCTCTTTCACTGCATCGCATCTTATTTTTCGCTTTGTTGCTAGCCAGCATGCTTCATCTCCTTTCAAGACCCTTTCTCTGTGTAATATTCCTTTTGCGACTTGTTTCCTTTTAATGCCAACCATTTTAGCAATCCTGTCTTGCTGTCGCTTTTTCTTTATGGAAGAGCCGAATGCTAGTGAGCGAGCAGACGAGTATGCTCCTCTTTCATCTGTTGTTTTGGATTTTTTAACTTTTGATAGTCCCTCTGAAAGATCATCAACTAAGCACTGCATGGCTTCAACTTGCTTCTCACTTCTTTAGACCTCAAGAAGTTTTTCTTATCTAAGATTTTCCTTGTTCCTGGGCTTTCAGCAAGTTTTTGGATTATTTCTGCCTTTTTTCGTGGACTTTGAGGTAATGCTGGCGAAACTTTGTCTTTGGCGCGTTTTCTAGCCATCCGAGATGAAAATGCTGGAGTCGAAACTCCAACTTCCGGTTGCTCTTGAATATCCGCCAGTTTTCGTTTTTCGCGCAATTGTTGGACCCGTTTGCGAGTTTGCTGACGCTTTTTCTCTTCTCTTGCTTCCTCTCTTCGTTGCAGAAGTTTTCTTTCTAGGTCCAACGAAGTTTTGCGCTGTTTAATAGCACTTCTTTTGTTTTACTAAAGCGCAGAAGACCTCGTTTCAATTGGGACGTTTTTTTCTTCTCACGAAGCTTTTTCATTCTTTCCTTTGCTTTTTCGGAAAGTTTTTCGCGATTTTTCTCGTAGTCTGCTCTCTTCTTTGCATTCTTTGCGTTCTTTTCTTCTCTTTTCTTTTTTCTCCACTCGGCGACGGACAATTTGGGTTAATCTATCTGAATAGACGAGGTACGATCTCACTTTGCCAGGCTGACAAAATTCTTGAAATAGATGACTTTTATAACTCACGAACGACAATACTATAAAAACTCACTAGGAACTGAAGAAATAAATGTCTATTGCGGCTTTAAATATTTTTTTTCTACGGAAGTTTTTACTTTATTTGGTCGTATTTGCCTTGGGCGCAGCTGAATTTAAAGTATCAAATCGCGTTACGCAAATTTATATCGTTATCGTAAGTCAGCGCGTCTTTCGCAAGTTTTTGCTTCCGTTTTAAGCGTAAATAATTCAAGAGAAATAAAAGTTTTTAAGCATTTATTCTTTATTTTTCTTTTAAATAAATATTTAGTAATATTTCGATACTTAACTCGTTATCTCGATCATTCACGATCACCACATGTACATTTAGAGTCACGCTAGTAAGGTCACGTATGCTGACCAATCCCAAGTCTATATAAAGCCACAATTGATTGTACCTCTAGCATTGAATATTACCCCCTATAGGCCTTGTAATCGAAGGCATTCCTTTGGTCGAAATTCATGTCTTTGCGAAGAGAGAAGCTTTGGGATCCATGATCTATTCATCTGCACGACGCGCAATATGTGTAAATTGATACTGTGTTTACACTCTTACAGCATTTTACCATTGTAATTTCTGTTCGGGGTCTTAGAAAATCCTAAATTTTAAACGATATTTGGGATGAAAACTCGAGATGCTTATACCAATGGAATCTATGGTCAATGAGTATTTGGGGGCGGCTGATATCCAGTTGATTAGTACTTCATGGTTCTATGAGCGCACTTTTTTATCAAACTACCAGCAAATATTTTCATGCAATTTTGATGTGTGAAAATGTGTTCGGGGCTGTGGAAAAATCAATGTTTTAAAATCATCGCGCAACATTCAAGGCTGAAAATCTGAAGACACAATGTAAGTTTTATGAGAATCTCATGTGTATTTTTTTCTAATGAAAAATTTACAAACAAAAACGTTTAAATGTACTTTTTGTATTTTACTTCTGTGAATAATTAAAGTGCGTTACATTGTTGGTTGTGAGAGTTATTCCTCAAATTCGCAAAATCTATAAACCCTGAACATAAACTGTGTGCTGTATTTCATACATATGTAGTTCGTGTTTAGAATCAAATGATTATTTTTAGTTTTCCACGCATATTTCGGAACAGAGAGTTAAATTGTGGAATTTCGAATCACATCGATGTTACGCGTTACATCGCGATTTCGCTCAAATTACCAAATACTAAATTCGAAAAAAAAAAGATTTAGTTAAAAACCTTTGGTTTTTGGTTTGATTACTAAGTGACTATTAAGTAACATAACAGAAGTTTCGTTTTAAATGGTATTTTCTTTGCGATAATTTTTAACCAAATTCATAATGTACACGGCTTTGCCCCCCTCGATCGTGCGACTGATCATGGTAACCTTGGTTCATGAAGTGGTTGGGAAAGCTTCATTACTATCTCATAGCCAAGACCATTTGCACTTGGTCCCTCGTTCCCTGCAACTGCCTGCAATGACCCACAATTTGATGCCAAATTTGACTGGTTTGTTCTTTATGTATTGATGAATACCTGACCTATGCTTTGATTTCACAATCCTTTCGTCTACTGCGACTTTCTGTGTGGGCTGGTACAATGATTTACACTTTTCCCTGAATGAATCAATAAAACTTTGAACTTTACGAAGCTTGTTTGCAGGGTTCTCCTCAGCTGGGTCAACAATGTGTAGGGTAGCCATCAGTGCTTTGAACCTATCACGAGATAAGATACTGTGAGCCCAAAGTCCATTGTACAAGGACTTTGTACTCCAATAATTGTGAAATGAGCTAACACGCACTACTCCCATGTACAAAATTTAGGCAATAAATTTAGGTGTCTCTTCTGGGCAAGTTTCAACCAAAGCACCACTTCTGTCAGCATACTACTGCTTTTTTTCAATTGCCAACCAGCCGATTTCATTGCTGTACTTGCATATCTGTTGGATCGAAAGTGAAAAAAAGTTTAAAAAAGTCAAGTGCTCTTGTCATTGACCCCCTAATAAGTGGATGGCAAAGATGAAGCCCTGGTTTGCGATATAGGGTGAATGCTGGGAGGGTATTGCTAGTGTCAGGATCATTATAGCCTTGATGTGACTCACTAGTCATGTTGGCAGCATGTACATGTGGAAAATGTCTTCTCCTAGCTCGTCCTCTTCTTACTCTGCTATGCCCTCTGGACCCTCTCCAACCACCCCTATCGCACCCTCCTCTTCCACGTCTTTGAATTGTGTTTCTCTCACTCTCAGCACTATGGACAAAAAAATGGGGGATCAAGCTCTTCATCTTTACTGGAACTTGATTTGGAAAGATTTTCTTCACCAGCCATGTTGGTACCTTCCACCACCAGTTCATAGCTACATTGTATTACAAAAATGCAATACTTTACTTTCTCAAACAAAATTGATATAACTTCAATGTATCACGGGTCGTGTTTGAATAAATCATAATGCACTAAAATAATTGAACAACAAAAGGTTTAGAAAACTTGCTTTGATAAATGTTCACATAAAAGGATCGATTTCTGCAAAAACAATTTAATTGAAATGGGAGTCTTACAAGCAGCATAAATTATAAGTTATCAAAGCGCGTCACGAAAATAATGACTCTGCTTGAAATATGAAATAAAAACTCAGAAAGATGCGGTGAAGAAAAAATTTCCGATCAGCCTTAATTCTGATTAGCCCTAGTTTTACTGAGACCCTACTTGGTTTTCAGTTTAGTTTGTACTCAACTCTGAAAGGTTTGTGGTTTTAGAACTGATAAATCCACGATCCTAGAGTTAAATAAGATCAAACGTATATACATCCGGTGTTATTTTGTCTGCTCAACAACACTCGATCACGTTCAGACTTACCTCAAATTTGCCTTCAAATCACTTGCATTTTGAAGTTCTTCATCCAACTGGTATTCTTCGCTACTGCTCATGCCTCCTGTTGAACTATTTATATCACTTGCCCCTTCATCATCTGTACGAGAACAAAAATTGACCGCCTCTTCGAGTGTGAATGTTTTTCGTGATGCCGCCATCTTGAATATTTTAAAAACGAAGTGTGCATGCAAAACTCGGCTGGGTTTCCCAAACACAATGAACAATGAAGACAACACAAGTCTTATGTGATTGGTCAATTTACAATAGAATACTCTAACATAGGGAGGGGAGGTAAAGGATGTTTTTGTTAATTATTTTGACTGAGATGTCATAGTTGATCATGAAAGAGTTAAATTGAAATGATATCAAAGACAAAGCCAAATTCGACTGACTTTTTGAAATATATAAAATACAGAATGAGAATAATCACAATTTTTGTCTTTCATTGACAGGCATTTGTTGGAGGCATTTGTTGGAGGCAAGAAAGATGAGTTGCTCATCAACCTTTTGTGTATGGGCAGAGGTAGCCTCGATTTTGCAAAAAATCTTGTTGGCATGGCCAGTGCTTCTCCTCAGCCACCCCTTGTGTCTGCACCTGAATGGTGCAAGTGTAATCGGTGTCGACTAATGAAAAATGAGTTGGAAAATGTGTGCTGTTCGAGGATAAACTGCATCACCAAATTAAATGTTTTTGCTAATATTTGTCTTCATCGGGATTTTTTAGAGGTCTGGTTAAAGTCAAGTTGTGATTTTTGTGCTGATGAATTTGATTTTTTAACTGAAAGTTTTCGAAAGGCAGGTTATAGGCACTATGTGATGTGGAGGTTTGGTAAACTAGGTAGAGGAAACAGATGAGTGGTACCATCATGTGTTGTTTGGGCCATAAGGGATTCTTTTCCTTCTGCAACTGGCAGTTATGTATGGGATTCAGAAGCAGTTAAGTTTTGTTTGCTGTGCGATTTACCTCTTAACTTCCTTTTATAGTTAACCATAACTTAAGCAGGTTAACCCTAGAAACTTAACTGCTTATAAAGTTATTGTGACCACTTAGTCGGTGGCTCCACCTGAATTATTTTTCAGTTGGTACAGGTTTTAATGGAGACGAAACCAATTGTAGAGTTGCACACTATTTGAGCATCCTGCTGATGAACAGTAACTGTTTTGCTATTTTTTAAAGAAGCATTATAGATATGACTGTTTAAATATCTATTATAGAATTCTATCAGAATAATTATATTAAAAATAACATCCATCAGTAATCTGCGTTATGTTTTAATTAGCAGTTACAGTTAATAAAACAGCTTCTTAGGTGTAACTGATTAATTAGTTATTGGTAAGTGGGAAGAAATATAACATTGAAAAATTATTCTGAAAAAACACATTAAAAAACTAACTTCAGTAGTTTCCTATTTTCTGGATTAATTTTGCAAGATTATATTTTATCTCAAATACCAATATCTAATTTACAGTTGCACTGACAATGGCAGTAGTTATACCAAGGCATGTATGCAATTAAAAAAGTTGTGTTTTGTTTTCAAGTGTTTTGCTATAATGCATATCAGAGCTGTGAATGCCATTGCAGTCTTGAGAACAACTCTATTGAGAGATACTTCTATATATTATACATTAATATTATATGTACTTGTTTTCCCTTAATAATTCAGGACTATAGAAACAACACAGTAAAACCCATAAATAGAACTTGTCTTGTTCTGGTAGCCAAACTACATAGGTACATGTTTTTGATAAACGTCTGGTTCTGGTAGCCAAACTAGGTACATGTTTTTGAATGAAAATGATTGTAACAATTTGTAAATTGAAGCTTTTTTGTATCAGGATTCAAAATACTGTAGCGTTCTGAAATTTTGTTCTGTATTTTGTTTGGTCCAAACGTTTTTTGCCAGCTGTTTTCGTAGCCAGGTAAAATGTTGTTTTCAAAATGGTCTAAACATAAGTAACCCACAAGACCAAGCTATACTAGTGAATCTGCGTTTTTGGTTCATTTTATTACATTAATTCAATCAATGAAAACTGGCAGCAAGGTGCAAAATCTACTGGCTAATGCGGCGGGTTTTTTGAACCCTGTTTATCATCATGAACTATTGTGGAAAATGATAGACATTTCAAATATACTACTGGATTAATGCATAATCCTACAAGTGTAAAAGGTTTATTATTTCAATAATATATTAGTCTTCAGGGTCCTTAAAGAATCAGAATGGTGCTATCATTAATTCTTTTGTTGGAGGTGGTTCTTTCATCCCTAGAGATGATGCAATTTGTTTTGGATCAAATATACATTGTCATCTGTTTGCTGACTTATGCTGCCCTGAAACTCGGATCATTCTTTTAGCATTCTGGCCATAATATATGGAAAGTAGCTGTACTCTTTCTCTTCTTTGACAGGCTCAGAGTGGTAGCTGAACTTTCGATGCCCACGTTCACTGCCATCTGCTGAAGACTTATGCCCCCTGAATAGGTGCATGTTGTGGTCTATAGCTGCCAACATTATCCTAACAATGAAGTAAGGGTACCTGTATTGAAAAATGCATATACAATTGTTATCCATAATCAGTAACATTAATTTTTTACACAGGTTTTACTCTTGTACACCATATCTAGAAATTTTGCAATGACCCTGTACTTACTCAAGAGCCATTCTTTTAGGCGCACACTTTGTAAGCATGCTGTTGAAACTTTCAGGATCACTGGTGTGCCTGCACAGTTTTATCAAATAAATAATTATTTTTAAACATTATAAAATATATAATAGAAATATTTTTACATGATATTAATATCAGACTCTTTAATCATAAATATGGTAATATCAAAGCTGGTCATTTTTTATACCACCAAAATTTGTATAAAAACAAATATCTTTTTCTGACCTAAACTTACATAGAAGGAAATATGTTTCAACCTCTTCTTGTCAAGCACTATCTTCTGGAGTGCTTCCAGCGACTTGGATGATTTTTCAAGGACAGTTTTACTGCTCCTTTCAACTTGGTCGTGTGAGCATGCCCCATCTGCCCAGCTGTACTGCCCACACACATGATGCAAGACACCAAACCGTGCACTCTATCAAGTGAAGAAATCCAGTAAAAACCAGTCAAAAATACCCTTATTTTTTGGATAGATATGTCTGTATTTACGTGACTCAAACTTTGTAATGTTAGAATACTTGATTATACAAAGGTTGCAATCATATTAGACATATTGAATAGTTATTGAAGTGAGTGCAGTGCAATTTGGTTCAGAATTTAGAACCAAAATTGCACAACACGAAGTTTGGTTACCATATATATGTATCCATTTTGAAATCTAACACATTGTACATCATTGTATTTTTTGTTGGCAAAAGTGACAATTTCTCCATTTTGCCTGAAATTTGCCAGAGCTGACCCTCTCATTTTGTCTTTTGATTCTGTTACCTGATTGCCACTTTTTAGTTTTCTACAATCAAAACCGTACATCTTGGAGACAAATTATTCACTTTTGTTCTTCAATAGTTTGCTTTGGTTGATCGGTTCTCATTTTCTCATCATAAAATGTCTTATATTATAAATGTTAGGTAAGGAGAATTTGATTGTTGACAACTGTCTGGTATTGAAATGGTTAAAATACTGATAGAACTATTTGCAAGAAATTATTTCATTAGTGTCATTACCTTTAGTTCCTCAACGTTTCCATTGCAGCTCTGACTTGTAAACCAAAAATGGTTTACGATGTCTTCAACCCAGTCTTTCAATTGTTCACATCCTTTCAGACAAGCTGCCTATAAAACAAGTGATTAAAGAGATATGTAAAGAGAATGTGTAAAAACTGAAAATGAATACACTGAAGTTATAGTCAGTTGTTGTTTATAATATGTTTGATATTAAACCCTTATACAGCAGCATCCAATTTACCAATGTCCTCTTTATATGACATAAAATAATTGGTTGGCTGTTTGCAGGAGAGAGGAGTATGACTTTTTTTTTAAAAACATTTTTCAGTCTACACAATGTTTTTTATGTACTACACTACGACCGAATTAGAAAATACTCACTTGGTGAAGACATTTATTAAGTTTCTTAGCTTTGTGCCATATGTCCAGGCTGTGAAATAACTCAATGAACATAGGAAACTTCTCTGTTAAAACATGAGAAACTGATTTACAAGTGTGTAATTATGACCTCATGAAACGTTTCATCAAAAACAAGTGGAGCTTCTCCATGTGGTATTGCGTAAAACACCCCTTCTTATAATAAAAAACACATAAACCAAGAAAGGCAAATTAAGTCTTTGTATCCGTACATGTAGCCTGATTTAATAATAATAATAATAATAATAATAATAATAATAATAATAATAATGATAATAATAATGATATAAAATAATAATAATAATTATAACAATAATAATAATAATAATAATAATAATAATTATTATTAATATTAATACGGGTGTAGTGCGCAGTATATTGTTAGCAGTTTCTGCGTTTTCCTGTCTATTTGGCGAAGTTCATCTTTTGTCCAGTATGATTCCACAAGAGATACCGCCCTGGAGTTAATTGCTTTAATAACATTTCCACCGTTCAGTTTAGAATTGAGGATGTTCCTCAGCCGCCTGAAATACTCCTTCCTTATCCTGTCCTTCATCTCTGAATGCCTGATATCATCCACCTCCAGTACTCCAAGGTACTTATAAGGCTTATCATCATCACTCAAAGCTCTTATTCGTTTGTCATTTGGTAGAGTGATTCCTTCACAGCTAACTATTTTACTTGTTTTCATCACCAGTATTGCACACTTAGATATTCCGAATTCCATGCCCATGTCACTACTGACTACCCTCACTGTCTGAACAAGTGTGTCTACCTGATTTTCATTTTTCCATACACCTTCAAGTCATCCATATACAAAAGATGGTTGACTGTTCCATTCCCGCTGCCAAGGTTGTATCCAGCTTTAACTTTTCTCAATACAAGTGACAAAGGGATTAATGACATAACAAAGAGTAATGGCGATAGGCTATACGCGTCTCATGTGAAATCATCTATTCTTTCTCCTCCTGATGACAATTCTGTTCTCCAATACTCCATGCTTTTTGAGAGCACACTGATGATGTTGTGTGCAACTCCAAACATTGACATACACTTTATAATGCAGGAGTGGGGGACCATATCAAAGGCTTTTCTGAAATCTATCCAAGCCATCCCTAGGCCTATCAACCTTCTTTTGCAGTTTTTTATTGTCATTTTATCTATCAATAACTGATCCTTCGTACCTTGTGCATTTTTTTTGGCATTCGTTTTGTTCTTAAGGTACAACGTTTCTCCCATTATACCGATAAAAAACTTTCACATTAAGGGAAGGCAGGTAATGGGTCTAAAGTTGGTCGCCACTGGTCCACTATCTTTGACCTTCACAATCAGTACTGTTCTACCGAATGTCAAGTAGCTTGGAACACATCGTTGTTGAAGGCAATGATCAAGCTGCTCTGCAATTCGCTGTTTTACGGTCGTGAAGTTCTTTAACCAATACCCCTGCAGTCCGTCAGGTCCAGGGACCTTCCAGTTAGATGTCTTCTTGAGTTGTTTTGTCATTTTTTCAAAAGTGATCTTGGCCTCTTCCTGTTTTTGTACCCCCTCCATTTTCTTCATTAAACTAGTTAACCATTCTGCGTTACGGTTATAATTAACACTTGTTCCCCATATCTCGCTCCACAACTTCATACTCTCATTAGCATCCGGTCTCATCTCGTTATTTCTCTCAACTCCTTCTATCTCTTCAAAAAGCCTTCGTTGATTTGTTTCAGACATCCTGTTTTGCAGATACTGATTGCACCTCTTTTCGTAACGATTTAGTTTCGCAGCCTGAGCTGAAACTCTTTGCTTTAACTCTTCAAGAAGCACATTCAAATTTTTCTTGTGTACGCGACGGTAGTAGTAGTAGTAGTTGTAGTATTTTTGTTTCTATTATTATTATTATTATTATTATTATTATTATTATTATTATTATTACCATTACCATTACCATTATCATTATCATTATCATTATTATTATTAT
>JAOTRI020143885.1:0-10594 GCA_028564885.2 Zoanthus sanctaehelenae
GTTTTTAATTGCTACATTTGTTAAAAAGTTGATTGGCTTTCAATTGACAGTCTATGTGTTGTCAGTTCGATCTACAATCATGTATCATAAAATTTCAGTTGCCTTTGGTCGAGTTTATGGCATCTTTCATTAACTCCCGTGTTAACTAGAAGCATAAAAAATTCTGCTAAACCAAGACAGAAGGACAAATTATTACTGAACTATCTAATCGAGTGTATTATTTTCATTTCTGTTATCCAGGTCAACATGAAATTTCTCGTGTATTCCGCGGCAGTTGTAATTCTAGTTGTCGTTTTCCAAACTGGTAAGTATATGACATATTTATTGATATCCTTCAGAGAATGACTTTTAAATAGAATCTTTATTCAGATTGTTTTAAAAATTGCGCGCATTTTAGTTTCAATTTCATACAGGTGCCGCCCCTGAAATTTGCTAAAACTGAAAATGCTTTTCTTGTGTTATCATTACACTGCCATGCCCGTTCCTTTTTCGTAAATCCAGCCAAACCTCTGTTACTTGCGAGTATCGTATCTCAACATAACAAATACTTTGGCTTAAATATTTTGTAAGTTTGTAAAACTCCCTGATAAAGGCTACCCTAGTAAAACCAAACCTGTAAAAGATTAGAAATACTGAATAACATTAGCAGTAGTAGTATATACGTACAGTGCCGTTTATTTAGCTATATATATATAGTGTATATTGTCTACATTTCCATGAAATTTCTATGAAATGGTAATAAGGCATGAATTGCAGCGAGAGCTTAAAAATGCAGCGTGTGTCACTCGATCAGGTATAAATTATGTGATTGTAATTCTTCACACTTTGATTTACTCAAACTTTTTTTATATGTCTGTCTCTCAGTTCTGATAGTTATCTGAACAGACATAACTGTAATGCAGCTGAAAAAAACTAGCAAAATAGTTACTGTTCATCAGCGGAATTCCCAAATTGTGTGCAATTCGGACATTGGTTTCGTCTCCATTAAATCCTGACAAATTGAACACAGAAACCAATATTTGCGGCATACGCCACAACAAATCATATTGACGCCACAAAACAGACAACAACAAAAACAACACATTCACGCGTGAAAAACAAATTCATAATCAATAGATTCCCTCTGTTCTAGCGTCAAAGTATTAGATACTTCTTGTATAGTCTCTATAGACATTTTAAAACACTAATAGTATCTCGAATTTTTTTTAGCCTCAGCATTAAAATGTTATACTTGCAAAAGCACGAAATCGTTCAGTGATTGTGCAAAGAAGAGTACAAAAGAGACCTGCTCTCCACTGCTTACAACTTGTGGAAAATATTCCATGACGGTAAACAAACATTTTCTTTTCTTTTATCAAACTTATTTTCCAAGAATAAAAACCAACCTCATTTACAGGTTTCTTTCCTTAGGACCTTAGACCCGGCTGGAATGAAGTTGAATAAACCGCCGCCTGGTTAGCCCAGTTGGTAATGTGCCAGTCTGCTGTTGCGGGAGGTCTCGGGTTCGATTCCCGGCCGGACCAACACTCAGGGTCTTAAAATAATTGAGAAGAAAGTGCTACCTTTGCTTTAACATCTGCAAACGGTTAGACTTTCGCGTCTTCTCGGATAAGGACGTTAAACGGTACTATAGGTCCAGGAGTAAGATCCTTGTAAGGGACCTCGAGTCCGTATCTCTACTCCTTAGAACCTCACTAGGTTCCTAAATGTTGTATACAAAAAATTGAAATTTTAGGAATTCTTTGTTATAACATGTAGTTCTTATTTATGAGAAGTATATATATTAATAACATTACTGTTAAAATCTTAATCAATACTTTTCTGCTTACACTAGTTAACAAATAAGATAAAAAAATAACATTTAATCGATGGATCAGCATCATCTCAATGCTATTTTTAAGATAAATTATTTACAATTCAAATGGTACAATATATAAGTAAATAATAGAAATGGTTCAAAAAACTTAATACAAAAGAAAGATCACGCTGGTTAAGTGATGAAAACTAGTACACAAGTAAATAAAATAAAACATATTTTAAAATATTACTGTTAAGGTTAGTATTTAAAAATTCTTGTGTATCAAAACAACTAATCTGAATAATACTTCATTAAAAGAAGCGGAATATAAAAGACTTGTGTCAAAAAGTATTATCAAGTCTTTTCGTGGCAAGGTAAATATTTAATTCTAAAATTCATTAAATATGTTAATTTATTCACGTATTAACTATTATAATTTGCAAAGTATTTTATGTACCTTATTGGTACTTAATTTCGCGGGTACTTAATTTCGCGATTTTGGCGAGACAATATTTCGCGGGGTTTTATTTTCGCGATTTTAATAGGCAAATATGAAAAAAGGGCATTAAGTTTCGCGATTGAAGCGTTCTCAACTTTATTTAAATTTATCAAAGGTCTGAACTGTTTAAAGTTTCTAGATAACTGGAACACAACAAAACACATCTTTGAAAATTAACGTTAAAAATAAATGTATTACAACGTGAAAACGCATTGTTTCAGTGGTTTGCGGCAACGTTCATAAGGTGCAATACATTTAACGATTTCACAAATTCAAAAATGGAATTTACGAGTAGAAACCAGTTAATATTTTGCGTTTTGTTGATAAATATCCTGTAAATTTTGTTGCCATTACGAATAAATCATTTTTTTCTACAGTTTGAATTTTTTGTATGGGTATTAAATTTCGCGTGTTTAAATTTCGCGAGAATTTTTTTTTGCGAGTCTTTAATTTCGCGATTTTTTTACAATCGCGAAAAACGCGAAATTAAAGACCGGCGAAATTAAGTACCAATAAGATACTTTGACATGTGCACATCAACAATTCTTAATACAATACAATACAATACAATACAATACAATACAATACAATACAATACAATCTTTATTTAACGAGTGTGACATTGGTAACCGTATTACAGTTTTCTAACTAATGGCCCTCAAAAATTCCTAAATTTTGTTGAGATAGTGTTCCGGGGATTGGGTTCTAATTGACCTCCTGTGACGTCAAGTTGTTTCCTCGTGCAACTGCGAAGTGCTTGGATAAGCCTATTTTTCTCGATTATCATTATTCCATTCTGGTGCCAATGGGGGCTCTAGCAACACATCTTCTTCCATCTGCTCTATCGCCATGTTAATAGTGTTTCGGGTAAACAAGTTGACGTCACGCCCGCGCTATTCCAGAGGCATTTTTTTCTCTCAAAGGGCGTATTTAATTTTCAAACGACAAAACCCTGTTAATAGATAAAGTACCGTGAAAAAAGGAGAATCCGTATACTTGACATATTAAACTACAAGAAACAGTAAAACAAATGTTTGACATATGCATTTTAAAGATGATAAAAAATTGCGAAAAACCAAAAAAAAATGTTCCTTCTAAAACATTAAAACTTGCTACCATAAAATATCAACAAATTTGACAAAAAGGATGCCATTTTCGAGTACTGTCATGTTTCAGCAATTATATTTGCCATCATCATGTGATACAATCATAAACAACTATTGTTATACTTCTGCAGTTTCCCTTACTCTAGATACGATTCTCATTGGCTGATTGGTGATCATGTGACGCTGCATAAATTTTAAAAAAATGTATCACGATCGGTATACATTGCATGAGGCGATTCAATTGTGAATATTGAGGAATCGATTTCAAAGAAATGGCGCATGATCGAAACCTTGGCTGAGGCGGGTGGCGTGATTGTGGCGTGATGTTTTCAAAGCTTGCCGATGAGAATATTTTGCTACGCTGACAAAAAAAACGAGATTCAAAAGCTTCTGGAGGGAAAGCATCTGCAAACTCCTGTCTTGTGTGCGGATTCGCTCTGGTATTGACAAAGGCACAGTTTACAGCTCCTGAGTTAATGGTATCTCAACTTCCATCCTTCACACGCCTTGGCTTCCTCTTTACTGATTTATCATAGCCAATTCCCGCCCTTAAGCAAATTTACAATGGCGGTAAACGTAAAACGTGCTGCCACATGGCACCACCATACATAATTTTAAAAAATCAATTACACAAAGTGTTGAGGACCCTTCTTTACATTATGGCGCAACCACCACCTCGCTTAACAACTTGTGGCGGCCTGTTTTTTAAAGCTTCAATACTTTTTTGCAAAGTCTGGATCTCCTGGTTTCGGGTCTGTATGGCACTTTTCATTCCCTCTACGGCCTCCTCTAAAGAGCGATTATGTTCTAACATCGACTCTCTCTCTTGCCTCATGGCGTCCATGTTTGCTTTCAACATGTTGTCCATTTGCTGCTTCTGAACTTCAAGATTGCGCTCGAACTGTTCACGCATGCGCTTTTGATCTTCCTCCTGTTTGGCCAAAAGTAGTTCCATCTACAACAAGAATTAAATGAAGCTGTTTAGCAGACACTTTTCCGTTTTTCCGTCTTTTGACACAAAAATACTTTTCTTTTAGAGTCTGTTTTATTTAAATGCCCAGTGCACTTAGACTATTGTTACCTGGCCATCGAAGGTTAATCAAACATAAAATGCAAACAGCAGTAATAAATATGTTCGTTTATAATTTGTAACACGATACATTATCAAAAATGAAAAGCCGTTGATGTTTTCAAATCGAGTGTGTACTTCATTCAGAGCATTTTTGCAGTTACTCAAAGTGCAGATTATTTGAATGGTTTTACAGAGAAATTTTTTGAAAGAAAACACTAAAAAGAAAGACAATTTTTTGAAAAACAATAATTATTGAACTTATTTAAAAAATCAATACTAACCATGCAAATGCGACGTTTTGTGCCTGGGGAGTGCACTTTATTAGTTTTGGGTAGGGGTATTTATTTATTTATGAAATAGACTGACTGACCGAAGGAAGAGAGACCACAAGAACTAAACCCTAATGCTGTGGGCCCAAGATAAAGAAAGTAAAGTGACCCTATGACAAAAATCGCATCTTTTCAATTGAAGCCATTTTAAATATAAAGAAGTAGCCTGCATGAGAAAAAAATGCTGTTTACTATTTTCAAATATCTCTTTTTGTTCCAGAGATTTTTAAGTTTTTAAAATATGCAAATTAGCCAATAGATGACGTCATACACTCAACCAAATTTGATAAAATTTGATGAAAATATGATTTCTCAGCCAATTTGTATCAGAAATAAATGTGCTCCGCAATTTAAGCTTAACAGTTGTGTTGCCATGGCAACATACTGGGTTCCAGACCTCCCTAATATTAAAGGCATTTCTGGTCACGTTTCGCGTTCTATTTTCATATTTGCAAATGTTGCCTCATATACATGATCTAACAAGCATGTAAAACATGTTAGCATGTGTTTGTAGTCTTGTTTAACGATTTTTGAGCTGAAAATCACTTAAGTATTAAATTCAAGTGGGTGGGGACTGGAAAAGAGTAAGTTGCCATGGGAACAAACTCTTTACAGCCGTAGGTGTGTTTTCTGCAGAACTATTAGCCTACCAAGTTTCAATGGTCTGCGCTGCAAATTGGCCAAGATAGATGTATTTATATACTTGATGTAATATTGGGTTGGGTGTATGACGTTATAACTCATCTTATTTGCATATTTTACACATTTTTCAAACTTGAATATCTCCGGACCTAAAGTAGGTATTTGCAAACGGTAAACGGCGTTTTCATCCTTTCATAGAATTCTATGTGATACACATGATATACATGAAATAGGTTTTGAAAGGTTGCGGGGCGTATTACTAGAATGATTTTCTAGATCTATCAAAGCGCAAAGTAAAAGCATCTTTGTAGTATGAAGAAAAAGGAGTTCTAAATTGTTTCAGAGCTTAACATGTTGAAGTCTTAGTTAAGAGAGGATAGAGGTCCAGATTCTTGAGATTCTTACAAAAAAAGAGCGTTAGTAATTAGAGGTGCGACTTTTCTTTAGTCTAAAAGATTTCGCACTGTTAGTACTTGCTCTTTTGAACTTTTGATGCGTTCTGCCATACAAAGACAATTCTACTGGTGGCCTTAAAAAAAACTCGTGGCAATAACAGATATGTAGAATATCAATTGATATTAGAGCCTATCTCTATAGCTGTTCACATAAAAAGGTCAGATCCAGGATGAATTTAGAGGAGCGTCGCTGGACGCGTTCAATGAGTCTTTATAGGGTCGACTGTCTGCGGAACCACACTTGGGTTGCGTAGCCAAGGGTTATCTCAAAATGCTGACCTTATCCCAAAGTTAAGAATGTTTAAAACTGATGCCCTATGCCCACGTAAACATACTTTAAAAGCTGCCTCACATTATCATTTCATGCCCGTAGCCAGGATACTTCGAGGAAGGGGGGTTTTCTGGGCCTCGGATCCAGGGGCCCGCCTAAGGTTAAGGAGCGAAGTCCCTATGGGGGCCGGGGGCGAAGCCCCCAAAGCCAGAGCACTTGCATGATTTAAAAGCATCTGGATATTGTTTAACAGCATGTTCATCTATACTTTATTACTTCTTACACAATGTTTAAAATAAGACAGAAAACTTTATCTTTCCAATAAACGTAAATGTTTGATTTTTGTTAAGGGAGTTTGCTAGCAAAAGGGGGTTCGCCCGAACCCCAGAAAAAAACCCTGGCTACGGGCCTGCATTTCCATAGATCTGGCGTCACATATCTGTGCTGTTCGTTTTGGTAAATCCATAGATGTTATCATAAATCTCTGTATACCATATCCCAGATAATCAGTTTCCTAACCCATAATAAATTTCGCAGACTTCAGACAAATATGACCCCCCAAACTAGGCCCTGGAGCTTAAAACCCTACCCTATAGGGTATTACGTACACATATACCTCATGTGGACGAGAACCCCCTCCCCCTCACCCCCGGCTTTTTGACCAGTGAAACTGTTAAATCGAAACTTCAATTTATGTTTCTTACCTTTCAAACTTTTTAAAACGGATTCTCTTGTTATTTATTTTAGGCTTGTATGTTATTGCCTTTTGAATAAAAGCGTTTAATATATTCCTGTTCAGAGGGAAAGCTATGATATGAAAAGCTCTGGGCAACTCTTGGCAGTGATGACTTCAGTCCAATGCCTGAGTCCCACACACTAAACTAAGTTCTTTGTCGAAAATTGAGAAAAATAACAATAATAATGACATTGAGTGGAGTACGAATACCAGTATTATAGTAAATAATTGATGGTACTGCAGTGGTTTAGAAGTGTTATATTCAGTTTGTTCTATTATGGAAATGATTATTTGACTATCAAAGATTATATCAATGTATGGGAAAATCAGCAGAAGAGACAAAAAGTTTACACGAAAGCTTTCAAGATGAAATGAAAATTTTGGGACAATTTTCCTACCTCTTTCTCCTTTTTCAAGCGTTCTTCTTCAAGCCTGGCATTCTCTTCCTAAATAATCAACAAAATTAGTTTTAAGGTTTTTGGATTTAAGGCAATGCATCGCATCCTTATAGTTTTTGCAGTTTATAATCTCAATTTTTACTGCAATTCCGCAATGAATATCAATTATCGTTAATTTAGAGCTTGACTTTTAGTCTGATGAAAGTCCTGTATTATAGACTTTATTAGGTGGAGTCTATTTGGCAGAGTTACCTATTAAGCCGAGCACTCAACCTAAATGACAAAGGAAAACGAAACCAAGAAAACAATGCCTGCACTAGTGATGGCTGAAATGATCAATTCACTAATTTTGTGGCGGCACTAAAGCATCCGAATTAACAAAATAATTAAAGAGCATCTGCTGCGTCTTTGGTTGGATGCAACTTGTGTTTGAGACATTTTAATTCTGCCATTTTTAACCATCAAAAGCGTAAGTGTTGTTACTAGTTTGCCACAAATTAAGGTGAGGTTTGACAAAATCTTAACCTGGAAGTATAAAAAAATCCTAAGGTGAGCAATGTCATTTCCACTTAATCTTAATACAAACAGAAGCTGAAAAAGCACAAAGTTCACAATGATGGAATCCAGATTCTACAACGATGGAATCGTGAATGCACAAAGATGGAATCCAGAATCCACAATAATGGAATTCAGAATGCAGAATGATGGAATCCAGAATCCACAATGATGGAATCCAGAATGCAGAATGATGGAATCCAGAATCCACAATAAAGGAATCCAGAGTTCACAATTATGGAATCCAGATTCCACATTCATGGAATTCAGAATCCACAATGATGGAATCAAGAATGCACAATGATGGAAAGCAGAATGATGGAATCCAGAATGCACAATGATGGAATCCAGATTACACAATAATGGAATCCAGAATGCACAGTGATGGAATCCACAGTGCAGAATGATGGAATCCAGAATGCACAATGGTGGAATCCAGAATCCACAATGATGGAATCTACAGTGCAGAATGATGGAATCCAGAATGCACAATGGTGGAATCCAGAATCCACAATGATGGAATCCAGAATGCAGAATGATGGAATTCAGAATCCAAAATGATTGAATCCGGAGTGCACAATGATGGAATCCAGAATCCACAATGAAGGAATCCAGAGTTCAAAATTATGGAATCCAGATTCCAGATTCCAGATGTTGATGATTAAGTTTCTATTATGCTACTTCGTTCGTTACAGAGCCATTGTCTATAAATTTAAAGCTTCATTTATTCTAGAAGATAACAGACCTGAATCCTTCGTTTCTCTTGTTCTTCCTCTGCTCTTGCTGCTTGTTCTTTGGCAAGGTTTTCATCGTAATCTTTCAGCTGCTGTAGATATCCCATGTGTTTCTCCATCTCAGCCTGTAATTCCTGCAATCAGTGAGATAAAAAAAATTCCTTTGATAGTTGTTGAGATAAATAGAGAAGAATAAAGAACAAAAAAATACAAGCTAGATCAAGGCACAAAGTTTGTATATCTAAAGGTATGACAAACTAGACAGTGGTTATGATTAAGTAGCTGTTTAGATCCGTTTGCAATACTGGCATAATCTGTTTCCACTACATTAGAGTTAGAGATTAATTACGACATTGTGTTATAAAAACAGAATCAAATGCATTTCAAACATAGCAGTTTATCTAATCATAAAGTACACCTCTCAAATTATATTAGCTTTTATTTGTACTCATTCTTTCACTTATTCTTCAGAGTTATGAATTAAAAAACGCAAATGTGTACTTACAGGATGCATGTTGTAAAAGACCTTTGCACAAACATCTTTAGATCCCTTTGAGTTCTTGTTGTATTCCTGTTCAACGGCAGAGTAAGCAGCAATGATTTCTTGAAAGGAAATTTTAGAGCCATCAGGGGAGGCGAGGAGTGCCAGCACGGGGTCAAGTATGGACTTCTTCAGTTTATGGAGAAGATCAAGACAGAACTCTTCTGTTAGACGATCATTTTCTTTCAACCACGAATAAAGGATTTTTTCAGTTTGCACCTGGAATTAATGCACCATAGAGTCATTTTCATTATCATACGGATTATATTATCATTAAATAATATATTTAATAAAAATTATAATTAATTAATTAATAATAATAATCAAATCATTGTTGTGAAACACGGTTAATGAAAGAAGAAGATAGACAAGAAATAATTAATGGCCGAGTGTTATCTCTATATATAATGAAAGTCTGATGAAAGAACTGAAATGAAACATGTCAGCGCCAAGGTTAAGACGAGACAGTGGAAATAAGTAGGTCACGTGTTATTAATGGAGAAATACAGCCACTGCAGAGCAGCGTGACAGTCTGAGGAAAAAGCCGAACGAGTAGGCCAACAACTTAATTGCGTAGGACAGCAAAGCCTGAAGAAAAGAATTGAAAAACTAGTAATCAGAAAAAGCAAAAAACATGGATTTAGACAGAACTTGTTGGAGAAAAGATATTCTGGTTTCATGCACCTAATTGGCTCGTTAAGATGATGAGAAGGGACAAAAGTGAGAATCCTTATCAAAAAAGGTTTTTAACCCCCAATGACAATACTGACCTACGCCACAAACAACAGCGTCTTAAAAGCTAGTACTGGAAGCATTGGAACAAACAACAACATTGAGGCCAACAGCAGCGCCAACACAAAAACTGACGTCAAAGCCATTGCCAACACCAATATAATACTGGTAATGCTAAGACCATTAACAACAAGGAAAATAATGAAACCAACACAAGAACCAAAAGCGCTAGCAATGAAAACAATAAAGCTAAAAACGATTGTAAACCTAACACCAATACCAATACCAAAATCAACGACCTCAGAGAAAGAATTAACGTTGAAGTAATTCTTGAACCATCACCATCGCTAAAAATAAACCCATAAACAACATTAAAGCACAAACACCGACGTAGAAACCATCGCTTCGAATATCAGGTTCTGAGTTTGCACCATATCACGTAATCCGTGCCAGCCTTGGATTCCAGCTTCTATGACGTTGGCTAAGGATTTCAGTTACTGGATTCAAAATTCCCCCTCAGTTAACACCAGATTCCGAAGAAAAGGACACCGGGGCTCATAGAGCTCCATTCTGAATTCCAAACGAATATTGGATTCCGGATTCGGGGGGTGAAGAGGAATAATGGAATAAGAATAACGGAGATTTTTTCTTGATAAGTAGAGATTTGGTATATAATTTGACTATAAAACATTGCGATAAAAGATTATACATTATAAAAAGATAAAA
>JAOTRI020143896.1:0-10594 GCA_028564885.2 Zoanthus sanctaehelenae
ACTGACCAGACAAGTACTGCTGCACTCTGTAAATCTAAAAATTGTGTGACTTTCCAAATGACGTCATTTTGAGGTCATCTGGGGGCTTTTTTGCAACTTTTCCATATATTGCGCATTAGCGATGACGTCATCTAAATATTAGAAATTTATTAGCAATTCAATAAAAAAAAACTGAAGTTACTTTCAGAAACATGATTAGGTGTTAATCAACACACAAATGCCTGAGAAAAATCGTTGAATTCTATTTTTTGGTAAAATATGGCTTCAAAAAAGAGAGTTACAACTTAACTAGCTTAGAGACAAAACATTTTTTACCCTGATAAATTTTAGGAAAAGACATCAAATTTGGTTGCTTTAGCTGCAGGTGTCCAAAAGTTACGAGTGATTGAATTTGGCGCGGGGTGTTTCCTCCCCCCCCCCAGTCTGAATAGGGTTAACATCTTTATCCAAAAAGACGCGAAAGTCTAACATTTGCAGATGTTAGAGCAAAGGCAACACTTTCTTCTCAATTATTTTAAGACCCTGAGTGTTAGTCCGGCTGGGAATCGAGCCCGACATCTCCTGCAAAGTAGACTGGCGCCTTACCAACAAATCAGACAATACACGACTGAACAAACGTTTATTGATATGTTTGGCTTTTATACAGGTACTCCATCATAGGAGTACTATTCTGGAAGTCTTGCGGTTAGCAGCGCCAGCCAGCCGCTTTTGAAAACTCTCGGACTGATCGACTGCCTGGCAAATTATCCCTTATGGTGCATTGTCGCGGAGAGTATGGAAACTAAGGGATACACCATGAGTATTACACAATTAAATGCAATTATATTTTATGTACTTTACTAATCTTTGATTGTTATATACGTATTACTCGAAAAGTTATTAGTATAAACCTGTTTATGGTTGATATAACACGTATACTGCGTTTTGATTGGCTACTATACTACAGGGCTGTGATAGCCTACTAGAAGATAAAAGATGGCGGACCAAAACAGTACAGAGCAGGCACTTCTAATTTAGGAGATTTTTCAAATTTATGGTCCAAGATTTTACAAATGTTTCCCAGGTTTTAGTGATATCTGAAAGCTAAGGTCAATAGGTGCCTATGAAATGGTCGGCAGGGGTTAATAAACAATTCTCTGTATAATTCGATACCGCCAAGCAAGGAAATAGAGATTTTAAAGTGACATGGATTGCATGTATAGTAAAAAAAGGTGTACAAGTGAGAAAACTAATCAAAGCCCCTGATTTTTGTGCAACAAAACGCTATAAAAACAAACTTACTCACCAATTGAAACGCAGATAAGATTCAAAATATTTTGTATGATCTTTTTAGGTTTTTACATGATTGGGGATTCAGCATCTCAGGCGTAAACAATAGAAAATTTGTAATCGATTTCCAATCGCCTCAAGCAAGTGATATTTCGGAGTTCGGGACATGACACTTATCCTATAATATGCCCGTGGAGTAAGTAAGATACTGTGTTGGGCAGATGTTGTACCTTGACTGCAGTTCATTGATTAATATATTGTACGTGTGATAAATCATATGTGCTGGTTTACACATTCTTAACGACCATTTAACGAATTTTTGACTGCTCTGCCAAACTTGTGACGATCTGAACTTGATTAAAAATTTTCTATTTCAGTCCTGGCATCTTTATTCCCCAATTATCTCGATAGCTTTCCACGAACTAAAAAACATGTCCGTGCTCCATACACTTCCATTAAGTTGTATGATGATCGCATGCATGTTTAATGTTGCATGAGCCTCCTAGACATACCTTGACAAAGGAAAAAGAAATCATCTTCTAACGCTTGGCCTTCGGTCGGGGTAACATTGCATCGTCCCAATATTGGTGGAGTGTTTGTGATGAAATAATAATGGATGAAATCCTCTCCAACTTTTGAAGTGGGAAGGATTTTCACCGTTCTCACCCTTAACTTCATTACATGCGACTTGTTCGGCTCCAGAAAATTTTCCTCCACGAGCGCAGTTGGACCATCAGTAGGTGTCATCAAGTGTCGGTTCAAGTTTGCAACAGGAGCGTAGTCGATTTCGCCTGAAAAGATTGCATGACTGCAATTTATCTTTGGATCCATTTGTTAACAACCTAATCTATAAATCAAATTGCATATGACATAACTTTTTTTTACTGTTTCTTGTAGTTTAATATGTCAAATATACGGACTCTATTTTTTTTCACGGTATGTTATCGTTCACGTCCACTGACATCGCGCCACCAAATGACACGTGATATTTCTGTGACGTCAAGTTGGTTACCTATAACACTATTCAACATGACCACAGAGCAGGTGTTAAAGGAAAGTAAAAGAAGGTGTGTCGCTCGAGCGCCCAATGGCTCCAGAATGGAACGATAAGTGAGTAAAATAGACTTATTTAAGCACTTCATGGTTGCACGAGGTGAACAACTTTACGTCAGTTAGACCCCTTTTCACATATTTTATTGGGCTACCTGTTTTAGCTTAGTTATAAAAATAATAGGATTTTCAATCTGTGTTTTTTGTTGTCCAAAGAAAATGTATTTCACTTCATTTTAAGCCTTATTTTAAATACCTAGGGGAATTAGAGCACAAGTTAGAAGAATCACATCGATTTTATAGCCCTGAAAACAAGCAATACCGTTTGCGTCATCTCTATAGACTTAGACGTATTGTACAACGACGGAAGAGAATAAAAGAAAATACAATAAATGCACGTTGGAATGCAGCGAGCGGACCACTTGCACGGAGTTGTTACTAAAATTAGAACCTGAAAACACAATTTTTAGAGTTGTCGAGACAGCGTGGACGTAACAGCAAAGACCTTCTCCGTATTTGTTTAGCTTAACGAAGAAACATTTAATCGTTTTTCTATCCACAAGCCGTAAAGCAAAGACACAAAACCCTAATTATCCGTACAAAGAAATAAAGAGTAAACCAGAGAGGTGAGTTTTCGGAGCCGTCGTCGTTCACGTTCCCGTCCTCGTTGTGGTATTAGGGACTTTAAGAAACGAGGACGGAAGCAAAGACGACGGCGATTGTGAGAAAAATTATTTTCCGCTTAGTTTTTCCGTTTTAGATCATCGATAAGTTTTCATTTTAAACTTTGTTCAAGATTCTGGAACAGTAAATGGTAAAAAGTTCATTGTCGAAGGTAGACAAAAGCTTCCAAATTTTATTGTTTGAAGTTGTCGTTGTCCACGGAACCTCAAAATTGAGCTTTTCGCGGCGTATCAGGGAATCGAAGACGACGGTGAGCAACTGGTCAGCTTGCAACATTCCAACGTGCAACTATTGTATTTTGTAATTAAGGCCATTGTTTTCTTCCGTTCTCGTTGTCGTCACCGTCCTCGCATCTTAAAGTCCCTATTAGTTTTTTGGGGACGTGCGACCAAAAATTAAATCAATAAGCCATTTGTACCGCAAAATCGCGCACTGACACTGATGTATTTTGCGCAAGGACAAAAGCATGCCATCCCCCTATTTTTAAAATCAGGGTTCTTTCCAGCCCTGTTAACGTGCTTGATAGTGCTATGAAAACACTTTGTAAACCAATTAAAACACATATAATACCCAAATATTTATCTTAAATTAAGATGCTGTTTAAAACTTGAGATGCTTTTCAAACAAATATAACAAAATTAAACAAAAAAATCTTGGTAAAAATTTCTTGTTGGGGCGTACTATTGTTTAACTATTCAAAAACTAAACCTTACGCAGACCTTAACGTCTATATAGTAGATATCTGAACACACATAACTATAATGCTGCTGAACAAAATAGCAAAACAGTTACTCTTCATCAGCATGATGCCCAAATTGTGTGCAATTCTACGATTGGTTTTGGCTCCGTTAGAAATACACTACCAAACAACATGCATAAATAAGTACCCCCCAATAAGGAAATTATCCCAAGATCTTGGCTATAAGCAATGTTATTTTAGCAAATGATTTAATTGCGAGTCATATAATCTTTGTTAAAATGCAATTACATCGCTGGAACAGTATAAACATGTAAGGAATACGTGGCGCGAGTTAGATAATGGAGAAGAATCGAAATAGCATGCTTGAGAAAAAGCATAGTTCGAGTTTATCTTTTATGTTGGTATAAACGCACGTAAAATAGTGACGAAGAAATAGCATGCACAAGTTTAGATTTTATTTTGGCAAAGATTTACAAAACTTTTCCCAACTTTAAGCAGAATTTTCAAATTTCCTTACCAAATGCAAATGTTAGCTTCTGTTCTTTTACTTTTCATAACAACTTTTGACAATTTGACCAGGGAGGTGAAGGGGACGAAGAGGGGGTACCTTGGGGCAAAAATGATAGGGATTCTTGTCGGTAAATGTGAAAAAAATACCTTAAAGAATACTAAAGCGAAAGATTTTTCGACGCAAAAAAATATCTCATAGCAAAAAATGATCTCTGTAAAATATGAAATAACTTCAATTTTTCTCCGAAAGTTCCTAAAAATACCAATTTTGACCCCTAAAATTACGACGAGCATCCCTATCATAACAATATAGGGAGTACTCCCTCCCCAGACGAGCATCCCTATCATATCCATATAGGGAGTACTCCCTCCCCAGACGAGCATCCCTATCATATCCATATAGGGAGTACCCCTTCGGCGGCTTCTGTTCTTTTACTTTTCATAATATTTTTTTAACTTTTGAAAGACAATTTCACCCACTTTCACTTACCATAAAATGTCCGCCTGCCAACATCAACAAACAGTATCCATTGGAAACGAACGGTTTTGCTGCAGCTGGGACCGAGACATACAGTCTCCAGCCCTAGACGGGTCGAAGGACGGACACTACTCTGGCAGTTTGACTTACACCTTTGAAACATGCCCAGAAATCAATAAAACGTACTATCAATAACCCGTCAATGAACCAGCTATTTAAACAATATCATTTAAATTGATTATTTTACACAACCAATCAATTTGCTAAATTAAAGTGCAATGAATCACATCACTGTTCATGCACGTACAGCAAGAATCTGGAGTAAAGTCAATGTTAAACTAATTGTAAATTGTTCATATACTATATAACAAGATACATTTTTAATTGTTTTGTGCTTGAGGATGTAACTTCGATGAAAAACCTTCGCAGTTCTGACAGACCACCGCGGAGGCAAAAAGCAGCTTGTAGCGATTAATCTAAATGCGAATACTTTTAGATTTTTAACGAAGGGGATTGTATAACTTTCTCCAGTAGCAATAATTCCACAGTTTTCTGCTCGCATTTTCTAAGCTCTGCTTAGCCCTAGTTTTATTTAAGTTTTTTTCTTAATTTTTTTTTCTTTTTTTGACCTAAAATTACTTTAAATGGCATTTTTAATACAATTTATTATTAAAATAGTTGGAAAAAATGTATTCATTGATGGCACTAATTATTGGCACTTCTTGTCTTCTTGGGCGCATGCGTGCAGGTTCTGGCCAAACCGTTGAGTAAAGTTTGGGTGTTTTTTGCTTTTAAAAGTTTTAAAATATTATATAATATCATATCGTATCATATCATATCATATATCATATCATATCGTATCATATCACATTGCATCATATCATATATCACATCACATCATATATCACATCGCATCATATCACATATCACATCACACCACATCACATATCACATCACATATCACATCACATATCACATCACATATCACATCACATATCACATCACATATCACATCACATCACATCACATATTACATCACATCACATAATTTTATTACATCACATCACATCACATATCACATCATATCATATCATATCCTATCAAATCAGATCGTATCTTACATATCATATCGTATCTTACATATCATATCATATCATATCACATGTATTTACCAGACTTTCCATCGTATGGTAGACGTGAAGCCGGAAGGGGACTTTCAAGACTTCTTAAAACATATTCATTGCAGTCTAAAAAAATTGTTATCGATTTTTTGAAATCGTAATTAGAAAGATAAGGACGTGCATTATATTTTTGGAATAGTAATTTTTAATAGAAAGTGAATGTTGCGATTACACTCTTTTGATATAGTGGCAAAGCTGTTCCATTTATACTGTAAAGGGAGAAAAGTGAATTAGTGTTTGTGTGAGCGCACTTAAAATGGTTTCATTAAGTATACCTCCTTATAATATAAATAGGAACCGGTTTGCGTTCTGATTGCTTTTATCAGAGTACAAAACATAGAAAAAGCATGCTTTAAAACCTTAATCATAAAGGAAATAAAAAAGCCTAAGCCGTGTATTAGACTGTGAATAAAACACACCTGACATTTACGGCTTTAGGCGTCTCTATTTGTTCATGAAATATACTTTGATTAGCCTATTATATTTATATTGCAAACTTAGAAACGAGTCACTAACAATTTGAGGCACTATCGCATGTACGTGTGTGCGGAAAAGCTAATGATATTGATAAATCGACTCCCGGTACATTAGAATGGACTTAAACCGCTGATTCTATTAATCGCATGTTCGTTGCTAATGATATTCGAAAAATAAAAAGTGTTCCGAAAAGAAGACTACCCGCTTCGCTCGTAGCAAATATTCGATTCCCTTTCTTCTTCAAGGCTACATTTTCGATTAAGATGATGAAATATTAACATTATCTGTCATTACATTTCTTACTTTATGAAGTACTTGGGTGGTGCAAGAACCATTGTAATAGTTTGAACGACCTTTGTAAGTATTCCGTGCTTTTCAAGATACAGGTGTATGTCAAAACTTGAGCTCTGAGACATTCCCCGGTTATCCAAGTAAGCAAGTGGCATAGTGTAGTTTAATCTATTAGGACCACGGCCAAAGCAACCCCCTTCGCCCAAATCTTCACCGCCATATCCTGAAACATTGTACTGCATCGGGTCGTTGAGATCATTTTTAACGTCATTAGCGTCCGTGCATAACCATGTTGCTTTCATACCGTCATAGTTTCCTTTAACAGAAAACAGATTAGTTTGGATATGCAAGGTTCTTTTAATGTGGTTTGCTATCACCGACGAAAAAATATGTACTACGGTTAACGCTGCGATCTAAATGGTTACGCTGCAAGTGATATATCTTCAGTAGTCTCAAAGATTGTCTAATTCAAAACCGTTCTCTGCTATGGAAACAATTAGACCTCTTGCTTTCCGACAAGTATTTTATTTTCTTCAAAATGAATTTCTCTCTTTTCGCTGCGTCTTAAGCCGTAACAATGAAACTGATGTATTGGAAGATGCTCAAAAAGATATCTGAACATACATTGTAACTATAATGCTTTTGAAAACAAATCTACAATTGGTTTCGGATCCATAGAAAGAAGTATTTTTCCTAGTGTCATCATAGCAGGACCTTATATATAGGTATCGATTTTCGGTTAGAATTGACAGCAGTCTCAAAATTGTTTTATTTGCACGTTTGAGAATTCAGAAAACAAAACAGAAACTACAAAAAACTATTGAATTATTAAAATTTAAATATTATTACAGATTTAAGGCAGCGCTCCACGTTGCGACCGTAATGGGCGATCAAAACTGTTAGAAAGGTCGCTATTTGGCCGACCTCTGTTTATGCCATTACGTTGTTTTCAGTTAAATTTTAGACTTACGATTACAAGATCAAATCAAAAACTATCCTTCCTAAAAATATAGCGAACAGGGTCCAGTTGTTCAAAGGCTGGTTAAGTTTAAAATTCAAACATAAATTTCTTCTTTAAGAAAAGGTAAACGGTTATTTATGAATACTGTTAGGAGGTTTCTCGCAATAGTCTTGTAAATACCCAAATTACAGCTAAAATCTTTCCTTGTAAGATTGGAAGCAAGACCGTGGGTTAAACATTTAACCCTAGGATAGCGCTAATCGGCCTTTGAACAAGTGGGCCCAAGTTGATATCCTTGGCGACCTTTTTAAAACGTACATCCGCCAAAAGGCGGCTTACAAAACAATTAGGCTTGGAGCGCTGGAAAGGCTCTAAAAGATTAACGATGTATGGAGTTTAATGGGATGTTTTAAGTAGAAGTAACTACTAGTATCTTTACCTGGACCAGCAAATTCATTCGGATCGTAAGATAAAGTTGCGTTCAGCGTAAAGTTTCGGTTTACGCTGACTTCTCTTGCAAGTCCTTTGACAAATTTTGCAACTAGAGGGCCTCTTCCCACTTTTATGAAGCCATAGTCGTACCCTGTTAACTCGGACATTCCCATCACTAATGCGGTGAGCTGAATAAAGCTAAAACCAAAATTCAATGTCCTAGGAGGAGCTATCCATACAGATGAGTTTCCCAGGTAAGTTAAATTGATAAACGTTCTGTTCTGACTGTCCTGAAAATAAGCAGATTCAAAACTTAACGTTATATTCGCAAATACCTTTTCCTTCGTTATAATAAGCAAATCGTTCCTCACACCTTTAACTCATCAACATTAGCGAATGTTTGTTTACATTTTCTCCTCCTTAATTAGCAGTTTAAAATGTTTGTTTACACCATTACCAATAAACGTATACAAGCAAATGTTTGTGTGCAATTTTCTCCTCCTTAGTATTTTAAAATGTTTGTTTACACCATTAGCAATAAACGTATACAAACGAATGTTTGTTTGCAATTTTCTCCTCCTTATAGTATTTTAAAATGTTTGTTTACACCATTACCAATAAACGTAAACAAGCGAATGTTTGTTTCCATATTTTTTCTCAATGGTAAAAGTAAACGTTTTCTTTCATTAGTATTGGTAAACGTTTCATTTACACTTTTTTCAACAATAGCATAAAGGAATATTTGTTTAACGTTTCCCTCTAAATAATATCGGCCAAATGTTTATTTACACCTTCACTCTCTTAAGTATATGAATCATTGTTTGTTTACACTATATCTATATTTCTTTTTTCCTTCAGTTTACCTATATATTTACAATTAACGTGTTAAGCGCTGTTGCAAATTTTAGTTTTCACAATTAATGAGGTGCTTTTGAAAATTCTGTTTAAACTCTACTCTTATGTCAACGAAAACCAACCGTACTAAATTTATGAGCGCAACTAAAGGGGCTCTTATCTTAAAATTTATATCTTGTTATTAAAATGCTTCTACATTTAAAATATACACCAACAGATTCCAGCCTTTACCTCCGAAATTATTCCAATTTCCCACGTGTAGTTGATAGATGTGACGTTGACGCTACATCCTGGCAACTGTGTTGTTGTTGTTTCACTTCTAAAAGTCTTCCCTTGACTTCTGTTAAAAGCGAGAGCTTCTTCTCGAGTTTTTCCCATTTTCTTTATTTCAACTTTTAGATGAGAATTATTGTAATTACAACCACCTAAAAAATGGAGAAACATTTGCTAACGCCGAAGATAAGCAAGCAAATTATTGGTTGTCTTTACACTAGGCCGTTAAGTAAGACTTGAGAGCTGCTAAGTTTTACTTAACCCAAAATGCCTGTGTGAAGGCCTAAGCAAAATCTCAAGTAACTTTACTTCGCATCTCATTAAAGTCGGAAAGTTGAAACAATTCAAGAAAGTTTCAAGCGACTTGAAAACCATCCTTATCGCCGACTAAGCTGACTTGCGGTTTTCTAGGGCTGTCAATCATTACTGCGGTCGCTCCAACTCGTGTTTTTAATGTCTGAAAGAAGGCGCAAACTTGTCTTCAGTCGAGTTAGCTGTCAATTTTCATTTTCTCAAGCTACTTTCAAGAAAAGAAGTCCCTTGGGTGTGAAGTTTTGAGTGTTCTTAAGTAAGAAAAAAATTCTTGACTTGAAATATTTCTAAGTTTTCTTGGGATCTAGTGTAAAGACAACCAATATTTATTTTAAACAATCAAGACGTTGCAAAACGACGCAACTCGCGTTTCATGATATAAATATCATACTTTTTGTGCCTTTGTATAATGTTGGAACATTTTCATAAATATTGGGAGCTTCAGCTTGAGAATGATTTTGATTTTTGTCCAATTTTTTCGTACAAAAACGCGTTTATATATTGTATATATAGTTCGTGAAAGTAAAATCATAAGGTCCAAAATTTGGAAACAATTGAAATTACGGTTGAAATATACAAAAATGTTTTAGAAGATCAAGTTTTTAGTGAGTACTGACTTTTTCAGGAAACAATATAGTTTTGATTACCCTGCTAATACTAAACTTTCACACTTATAGTGAAAGGATCGCTGAAGAACTTAAAAGCGTAAGATATATATTTAGTTGCCTGTGGTGATATATATTTAGCTGCCTGTGGTGTCAAACATGGCGGTCGTGAATTTTCTTGCTTCGCTTGTCCTGTTCCTTAGTGTCGTTCACGTTCATTCGACGTTCTCCAAACTGGGTGTTATAGTAGAAAAACACTTAGACTTTGGGCTGAATACTTTATTCGCGCCTCGGCTACCTTCCACGCTTGGCTTTGAGGCGTTACAGCGATGCCATTTCAACCTGAATCGTCGCCATCTTGGATACAAAGCCAACCAAACTTAAACATCTTCTGGTGCTATCGCTACTGCTAATAAGTGGCAATGTTGAATCAAACCCTGGTCCTGTCTATAAGTTTCCCTGCGGAGATTGTTCCAAACCAGTCAAAGTAAACCAAAGAGGTATTCAATGCGATTT
>JAOTRI020143907.1:0-10594 GCA_028564885.2 Zoanthus sanctaehelenae
GTGAAATACCTCTCTCACCTAAATTTAAAAGTAACAATCTAAGTATTGTTTTAGTACAGTAGTTATATGCGTTATACAGTACTCCACTGACACTGACCATCATTTAATTATTTATAAGCTGTTCTGCCACGGATGCATACAATAAACAAGATGTAGTAGCGCGTGTGCCTAGAAAAAAACAAAATCTCAGATATTTTTTTTATCTTCTAGGCACACGCGTTACTATACCTCTTAATTATTTAACTTTTTATTTGTCACAATTTCAAATTTCCTCGGAAAATATCCACACAGGGGCATGCACCACTCACATGCATGCGTGGACACAACTTTTTAGACTCGCAGCTTGTCACAGTCATAGCCGGCTACTTTTTTGGGACAGCCGCCTACTTCAAATAATTTTGAAACCCCTGTGAAGGGAGCAGGCCCTACTAATCCTTGAAGCACTCTGCTGGATGTAGCCATACCATTGAAGATAAGCACAAGATCAAGGTTTCCAGTCCAGAGCCTCAATTCGGAGGTCCTGTGTGCTGATGTCATATGTAGATTTAATGGTACACTTCCAATGAAGAATATTCCTCTCATTTCTCTGGAGCTGCACCAGGTCCATTCTTTTCAGGTGTGAGCCTTCACAAGCATAAAGCATGGCCCCCTGAAGAAACTGCAGTAGACTCTACCATGACAAATTTTTTCCCTAGGCAGCCCTCACCATAATTACAGAGGCAGCCCTACAGCCACCACCTGCAAAAATGCTGTCTTCCAGATAGCAAAAGGAATTTGCCTCATGAAGCTATTGATTGTCGACCGTTACATATTTAACCAATTACAATTTTAAAAATTAATGAGTAACCAGGGGGCATAATTGAAAAGTTAAAGAGATTTTTTTATTGGAATTTTGAGACCCTTTCAAGTTTCCTGCTTCCAGTGACTTCAACCATCATCTGATTATCTTCATGAGCTTGTAGAAATGTAAACATGAGCAAGGAAAGTTCAGTGGGTACATGTCCGGCCAGTTTGCTACTCTCTTGAATGAAGTTTCCAACAGAATATTCATCATGCTCTTTAGCATCTTTTTGTTCTTTTTCCTTTCTGTTTTATAAACATCATGTCCCCATGTTACAGATGCAAATTCAAAATGCAAGGAGAAAGAAATGCCACCCTCATTTGCTGCCAGCTCTGGTTGGTTGCAGTGGTTCATATCCAGACATGGTCTGGCAATCAGGTGCAAAACCACGGAATCACAGAAGGACCCAGTGAAACTGAGGAAGAAACGTATTGGCTATATTTTCAGATTCCCCAGCAACAGGGGAAAGTCTCTTACCATGACAAATATATCATTGTGATAGATGAGACATTTTTATGGCAGGATATGGTATCTAAGACCATGGTACACAACATTGGCAAAAACATGATGCAATTGAAAACAACCAGCTATAAAAAAAAGCAAAAGTTTCTGTTTGTTTGGCTGCAGTGGGAGATGGTACCAAACTGAAGCCATTCATTGTTTTTCCTGATGTCAAGTGAGAGTAAAAAGCACTGAATGATGAATGTAAAACAAGATGTGTTGTAGCGTCTTTGATTAATGGATGGATGAACAAGGAACTGACCGCTTCTTGGATTAAAGGTGTCTTGGGCCAGTTTTTGTTCATGAGATGGATGCTGGCTTGGGCCAGCATTAAACAAGAGCTCAATTGCATCAAGATAGATCTCATAATTGTACCCTGTATCTACTAAATGTATTCTTGTACCCAACGTTTCATGGAACAAATCATTCAAAGCAAAAGTGACTGAAAAATAAATTATGACGAGTGGATGTCAGATGGTCAGCACATGTTTACTGAAGCAGGGAACTTGCACACTGCTCCATGGCGAGAGATCATCCTACGTTATTGTAAAACTCTTTCATGAGCCACACATTGACAGTTGCTGTCAGGAGATTTGTTGTTGTGGAGAATGTGGAGTTACCCCTTAATTACCATTGCTCCCAGGTCCACCCATACCCTGAGTGGTAGCACCAGTCTGGTTCCCATCTGTGGGTAAATAGTTCCACCTTTTGCATTACAGGTTTTGTCTTTGGTCAGGCTAAGGCTAGGCCCACCAGCTGATAACTGGTTGGTGTCAGCAAGGGCATGCGGCTACAAAAATCATGCTCCAATAAAACCCTCATGATGGCAGTATGAAAACTTTGCTTACCACAAACAGAAAGGTGCAACCCCTCACGCTGGGCACTGCAAGTACTGCTTGCATAATGATGGAAAGCCTGATGAGTGGCTTGGGGTGAGTTGGGGACTTTAAATGCAGGAGTATGAGTGGGAGAGGTACAGAGGTGTGTGAGGAACTAAGAGGTGAGGTGGAGGTGAGAAGGAAAAGTGATAGAGTGATGGTATTAGTTATGGCACGTGAGGAAGAAGTAGTAGAAACTGAAGGAAGGTGATTTGAAGGAAGAGTAAGGGAGCTGGTTAGCGCTGATTCACCAGACTTATGGAAGTGTTTTAGGGAAACTGTTTTGAAGGCTTGTGACAAAGTATGTGGGAAGAAAAAAGGATGGAGAGATCGAGGGGACACATCATGGTGGAACGAGGATGTGAAAGAAATGATAGCAAGAAAAAAGGATGCACATAAGGAGATGTGTAATAGTGGGACTGAGGCAAATAAGGCGAGATATAAGAAAATGAAGAATCAGGCAAAAAAGAGGTATTGAAAGCAATGAAAGAGGCAGCGGAGCAACAGCTGAGGGAGCAGAGTAAGCATCCAAACAAGGTGTTTAGGCTTGTGAAGTCAATGAAAAAAGATGGGAAAGATGTTGAGGGAGGAAGATGCATGAGAGGTAGTGGTAGGCTGAATTTCAGTGAGAAAGACAGAGGGAAAGTCTGGACAGAGGGACAGAGCACATGGAAAGAATTGTGAATGAAGAGAATGAGTGGGATCAGAAGGTGAAAGCAGAATTGGTGGAAGGGCCAGTTGAGAGGTTTAGTTGAGAAGAAGTGGTGAAAGCGGTAAGAGAAATGAAAATGTGTAAGGCTGCTGGACCCTCGGAAGTTAAGTGTTGAAATGATAGCGGCAAGTGGGGAGATTGGGATTGGTGTGATGTTGGAGCTGTGTCAATGTGTGTTGGATGGAAATGGAATGCCGGTTGAGTGAGCTTTGAGTATTATGCTACTTATTTTTAAGGAGAAAGGGGATGCAATAAGTTACGAGGCATATAGGGGAGTGAAGTTGCTAGAGCAGCAACGAAAGTTGAAGAAAAGGTGTTAGAAAAGAGATTGTGGTGTGTAGTAAAATTGAACATGGTGCAGTTTGGTTTTATGCTAGGGAAAGGAGCAGTAGATGCAGTTTTTATTTTGAGGTTACTAGAGGAGTTCTTATTGAAATAGAAAAAGTTGTATATGTGTTTCATTGACCTGGAATAGGCATTTGACAGAGTCCCGAGGAAGGTTGTGGAGTGGGAAATTAGGAAGAGAGGTGTACCAGAGGTCATGGTGAGAGCAGTGATGAGTATGTATGAAGGCACAAAAACAAGAGTTAAGAGTTGAGCTAGAGTTGTCTGAGGAGTTTGAGGTGATCCGTGTTGTCACCACTGGTTTTTGTCATTGTGGTTTATGTGGTTACGGAGAGTGTGAAGAATGGTTTAATGAGTGAGATGTTGTATGCTGATGACTTAGTTTTGATGAGCGAAATGATGGAGGGACTGAGGGAGAAGTTCTGTAAATATAAGGTAGGCATTCGAAAGCAAGGGGCTGAAGGTGAACCTAGGAAAGACAAAAGTGTTAATGAGTGGTGCAGAAAGTGAAGTAACTAAGTAAAATAGATCCTTGTGGTATTTGTGGGAAGCGAATAATGGCAAATTCAGTGTTGTGTGTAAAATGTGGTAAATGGATACATGGTAGATGTGCTAAAGTTAAGAGAGTGACCCTGAAGTTGGGGAGAGACTGTGTCTGTGTTATCGATTGATAGTGGGCATGTTTTGAGAAAAGCATTGGAGTTTGAAGTGAAGGAGAAGAGGAAGCAAGAATGATTGAGGAAAACATGGAAAATGCAAGTGGAGAAGGAGAGCAAGCTAAGAGTGTTGGCTTGAAGAAGGAGGATGCAATAAATCGAGTGAGATGGAGAGTGGGAGTTGGAGAGATTGCTGCCAGAGAGGGGTAAATCTGGCCACCCCCATTTATGGGGATAAACCCGAATCAAAATTGGATTGATTGTCGATGGTTCTGAGGATGAGCTAATTCACTCCTTAAAGCCAAGTCTGGCCTGGCACAACTGAGGGCAGTTCAACAGTAACTTCTGCAAACACTGAAGAATGAGCCATTTCAGAACATCATGCTATCAGATGTCGAAGATGCTGCTCTTTTGACAACATTGCTTGAGAACACTTTACAGAAATTGTTGTCAGATTAAGGATTCAAATGTTTAGGAGAGACACACTATTTTAACATTAACAATGTTTTTTTTTTATTTTATGTTAAGACAACAGGAGATTAACCAAGGTTAATTTTGTTAGAATTGTTTTATTGCAGATATAAATTGCATGAATGTTTCGAGTTCTCAAAAAGTTTTTCTTTAAGCTTTTGAGTTTTTATTTTGCAGTTTGGCTTTAAATATAAATAGAGATAGTGTCATTTTGAGGCTAAAGTTGACAAATAAAATAAGTACCCCCCTAGGATCAGCACCTCTCTCTTGCCTTAGAAAATTAAAGAAGTGCCCCAGGCCCTAATTTGGGGCCTTTGGGCTCGTCAAAATACTACAAGGCTCGTAAAAATACCCAGCCATACTACATACTAAACTGTCTAATAAGATAAGATATATGTACTTTGGCCCTGCTCAGTTATTTTCTGGGTACAACGACAGACCAACCCCTTTATAGGAGAGAGCAAATTGAAAATTTCACAAGATCACAAGCGACCATAAATAAAGAGATGTTTGGGCAAGTTCTAGCGATTTATCATATTCTGAACAATACTATTTTTAAAAATACAAATTACTTGCAACATTTTATCAGCTCGTAAACTCTTCAATTCCTTGGTTAACTTTCGGTTCTGTACCTTTACTCTGCCAAACGTTCAGATCTGTGTTACTTAAAGTTTTCTGTTTTTAAAATGTTTCATAGTTGCTCTACATTGCATTGGTTTGAAACAGCAAAAACGAATGTCAGCCATCTTGTATTTGTTTTCAACTTGGCGCTTGGAGGTGTTTACGTTGACATGTTGTATCGCACTCAATAACCTAAAATGCACAGTATATATCATCTCACACCATAATTTTGTTCAATACCATTACCTACACCATACCATAGCACGATGCTATTACACAATAATTGGAGTTAACTCATACTATAACACCATTTAGGACATTTCTTGATGATATTATCTGTGAGCCGCGCCAGCGGACTATCTAATACCCTCTAACTGTTAAAGCATGTATTTATTTGTAAAGCGCATTTGAAAACTCTCCAGTTGAACATGCGCTATATAAATGTATTATCTTAATCTTAATCTTTTGCACTTGCGAAAGCGGCTCTCGCCAAATAACTTGTGGAGCTCGTTTGAATTAACTCAGAAAGGATTGCTCGCGTTGACTTTTGTATAAGGTCTCAATTTTTGTTTATCTACAGTAAAACGTACATTCTACCAAGAACTTTCAATATTTAAGACAAGCTAAGTCAATGATTTGGAAAAATCAATATAATTTTTTTGTTTTGGAAGATTATTAAGAGTCTAACAAGAATTAAGTTAAACATGTACAAAAGTAGTATTTGCCTGTGCTTCATTCCTGTGACTTTTCAATTTGCTTCTATAGTAAGCGTATGCTGCTGGCTGTTGGAACTGGTTGTAAGGCCGGTAGTTATGAGCTTGGGTAGTTTGTTGTCCAGCTTGATAGAATGAAGGATAGGCAAAAGTGTTGGAAGGTGGCTGGGCTCCCTGGTATGCAGCAACTTTGGGGGCTAGACGTTGTAGATTGTCGGTCTTGGCTTTGATACCATACTGTTGCTCCTTAAACTCTTTCACTCTCTCTTGGAAAATGTCGATACTTCTGTGCCAGTTTTTATAAGCTGCTAACATCTTTAACTTAGCTTGGTACACACGAAGCGCCGCTAAGCTCCCAAATTTCTCCCTGAGAGAGTCTGGGCTTCGAGAAGGTGCTATGTTGGGAACTTTCGGAAGCGCATAAGATGTTTGTTTTGATCCTTCATAAAATGAGTTCAGGAGAGAGGGGTTTGTGTTGGAACCACTGTTTTTATCAAGTAAACTGTTAAAATAAGGGGCAGTAGGACGACCGGCTTGTGCTTGAGGATATTTAGATTGGTAAGAAAGATGCGATTGATAAGGGACCTGGGGTCTAAAGGCTTGAGCTGACGGTACAAGCTGGGGCCTGGATTCAACTGCCTGTCCAATTGTGGATGGGTTATTGATTGGTTGAGCTGTTAGACTAGCTTGTTGATTGGTTGGTGATGTGACAGACTCCACATAATTGAGAATAGATCCTAAAATAACGGAAACACGTTTATTTTAAAAATAGAATTTTTAGCTTTTGATCCTTTTTAAGTCAGATATATGTATATATATATATGTGTATATATATATATAACACACGCTGCTGCATTTAAAATTTTATAGGCATATTTAGCAAACACAACGCAATGTAAAATGTATGAAAGAGAACGTGAAAGTGTGCGTGCTGTTCTGGCTGACGTTCTTAAAACAAAAATTCCGTTGTGTTCATAACGGAATGAAAAACAAAAAAAGACGTTAAGAAGTTGTTCTTGTGCACGCACAAATCAAACATCGCATTGTGCTCAGGTGTTTAGCCCGACGCATTCCAACGAGCAGTAATTGTTTTATTATTGTTCTTTACCGTCGTTGTTGGTTTCACAGTCCTAGCTGCTTTTTTTTATTATACCATAACAAAACAATCCCTGCGCTCTTATTTGAACAACAAAGCAGCAGTAATCCATTCAGAGACCTGGTACTGATTGCAATTTTGCGGTTAAAAATCCACTGGACGGCACTACGCGCTGCACATTACAAACTACACATCTTTACCTCTGTCATGGCCACCTGTGTAGTCTCCGACCCATCGGCCATATTTAAATACTTTCAATGTTGGATACCCTGGAACTTTCATTCTGTCGCATAAACTCCTTCCATCATTTGCGCAATCAACCTGAGATTAATTAAAATGCAAGGGACGTGAAAAATGAAAACCGAACAAATAATTAGGAAACGATGTTTGCTTTCGTCGAAGTTCTTTTTAATATATTTGATCGGGGTTTTGTGCGAACAAGTACGACATCGAAGCCTTTAATAAAATAATCTACTCTTAGTCTATATATTTTGAGATTTCTCCATAACGTCAAAACAAACCTTAGCAAACACATATGAACTCTTTGCCGCCATAGCATCAGCAGCGGCGTCTAGTTCTGGGTCAAGTTCCTTGCAATGAGGACACCTGGTAAAATTTAAAGTTGATATATAAAAATCAATTATAGTAAACTTCGTTTTTTTACAAAAGAGCTCAATACCTCAAAACTATGAGTGTTGCGGATGTTTTGGTTAGTTTGAAAGCGTTTTTTAATTTAACATGCATGCACTATACTAATATAACGCACTAAACTGTGAACAAAAGAGTCTCATATTCGTAACCAGCACGGGAGCAACTAGCCCCTACTTTTTTATTAGGATTTTCAGATAAGGTAAAAAAATCAATGACTGGAAAGAATAACGCGAGAGAAAGAAATTGATAAAAAGTAAATGATGCTACAATACTCTTTCTATATATAGTACCTGTGTGCATGGACCCCCTTATTGAAAAAACCATAATGAAGCCGACGCTTCTCTACGGTTTTAAGATTGTTAAGCGGATAAGAGTTTTTGTCTTCCGCTGGACGGTACACTAATCCCACAAATTAGCTCCCGCAGACGCTGATACTCATATGCCTAGCGATGCAGGCTTTCTCCAATTCTTTTTTGTCTAAGCGAAGCAAGTGCAAGTGTGCAATATGAGGGAACATACTTGCCTCGCTCTGCACTAATCAATAACGGCTAACAAAGTGTGCCGTTTGCTTTGCAGGCTAGCATCTGCCTACCATCGTTTCCTGATACTTCCAACATATAAATATAAACAACACGCACGCGTTTTTCATGAAGTAATCTCCATATACTCATTATTGCTGTTTTCTTACAACAACATTATCCATAACTCGTGAAAGATGAAAATACGGATGTCGGTCTCTACTTTCCATAGTTTGATTTCAGCGTCCGTTTGCCTTGGCGCTCATAGAATATCCATTGTAGCCTCTTAAACTATTACCCGGCCAATCACTTGATTCAATAAATTTCATTTGGTTTGAATCAAGTAGATTTGTCAGGGTGCTCCTTTGGGGAATCTACTAGCACCAAGGGAGGTTAAGTGAGTAGTTTCTTAGTAAATGGATTTACTCAACTACATAAGAAGAGATGAGCGTAACATTTCAAGGTAATGCCTTCGACCGCTTTTTCATGACAAAAATAACGAGGAAAAAATATTTGGGAAAAACAGGAGGTTAAACCGTACGGAAAGTGAAGTGGGATGTTGCTAGTAAAATACTGATCAGCATAGGCAGAACATGCGTGGTAGTATTTGATTTGTACTTGTGATAGATACAGGTGATCTTTTTTCTGCTACCTGTTGTGGGCCTGCAATGCACTTTATATAAATCAACCAATATAAATTGCAAAGTACTTTATAAACCGCGTTCATGTACAATAACAGATGACCCGTTGCAGTGCATGCAAATATACCTGCCTGACATTAAAATACTTAAGGGTTATTAACCGCGCATTATTAAAAATGAAATAGCAACTCACCAAGGTGCGAAGAAATCTACCAGCATCACATCTTTGTCCCGTAAATACGCTACAAAGTCCTGTTCGTTTAAATGATACACATTACCTGCAGCCCGTGCTGTAGATATAACACTGAAAACTAACAAAGCCACCAGACTGAAATCCATGCTGCACACCAAACAGTCTTATTTTGCCCGTGCAGACTTTAACGTCTGGATTTTGCTCCTATAGTACCAGCGTGTTTTACTAACCAGAATTAACAACCTGTTTTTCTATTGGACCACATGACTAAGAATAAATCATTTATGAGGAAAGATATTAGATCAAGACTGACAATGACAGCGTTACCTCAATTGTTGTATAAGGTCAAACTCCAATTTACAGAAATCACTCATTTCTTTTTCAAAATATTTCGATTAGTTTTGACATATTCTTGAATGTTAATTGTTGAAAAATAGCGCTTGCCTTTTTTACAAAAAAACGTATGAAAAGCTTTGCAGCAAGAAGCAGCTTGTTTTCATGGGTTGACTAAGACCACTTCACAAGAGGATAGAGGGTCACATTGATAAGTAAACATTTCTTTAACTTTCCTAGATTACAATGTATTGGACTTTGTTTTCAATAATAAAAATCACATTTATATAGTGCATGTGTTTATTCCATTTATCACCATAAAAAACTACAAATATTGACTACGATACAATCAATTTTCTCCTTACCTCTACTATCAATTTTGTGCTCGAGGGTCTACTTACAAACCCAGCCACCTATTCTTACTCCCAACGCTTAATACACCAAGCACAATCTTAGCTAAAATTACTACAAAATGACTGAGTTTCTGAAGCTTTGAGATCATGAGGCCATTTTGGTGTAATTTTTCTAAAAGAATTTTGATTATTTCTTTTGTTTGGGACAACAAGATGGCCGCAATGTCTATTGTCTTTTGTATCTCATGGGATTCTGTGAAAACCAAGAAGATCGCGCAGTAAGTTATGTAATATTGGAATACAATACAATACATTCGAGTTACTCTTGAAAATTCAAAACATTGCAGGTTGATAAAATCCTAACGTGTTTCATTGAAAGTTCGTATTTTAAATTTTGATGAAATTATAAAAAAGGCATATATTTCAGTACAATATCAAAATTGTAAAGCCCAACCCGAATTGAATTACTAGAAACTTTTAACTTTTAAAAATGTTAAACTTGTATTTCATTTATATTTTTTAAAATCTTATTGTTTTAAAACTAAAGAATTGTATATAAAATAGCTTAACAATTCTTTCAGCCACAAATGCATATATAAATATAAAGTAAATACATTGGTTACGGCTCCAACCTTGCTTTATTCCTTAGCACACCATCTATTTTGTACCCTATCGACGCATGTGCAGTATAGAGTGGTGAAGTGCGATCGATGTCACAAAACTGAACTTTGCGGACGCATAATATTTGTTGAGATCATTTGGGCGATCAGGAATCAGCAGGTTAATGTTACTCTTTTATTTTCATACGAATATGAGGCTGAAAATCGCCAAAAATTTATGATCATGTTAACTGAACATGCTGAGGCTGAGAAAAGGTGAAGAACATTTATTTATGACGAAATAATTCGTACAGTGTTATTAAAAAATGTGCTTTGGCTTCTAAACTAAATGTGAGTAAAACTTTTAAAAGCAAAAACCACTCAAACTCTATTCCACGGTTTGGCCAGAACCTGTACGCATGCGCACAACCAGCTTCACCCGAGTAACAACAAAGCAAGTAACTGGAGCAAC
>JAOTRI020143918.1:0-10593 GCA_028564885.2 Zoanthus sanctaehelenae
TGACACTATGTAAGGAACTCTTTTTGTAAAATACCGATGGAATTTAACAATCAAGAAATAACGAAGTAAAAAAAGATCTTTGGAGTTAGGTTGATGAGTTAGTTTCAACCTTGAAGAGATCTTGAGCCATCTCCGTATTTTAATTTTCATCGTGATTTGAACTTTTAACTGAACATACATTTTGTTAATTTCTTCTTGTGAACAAACGACACATAACAGCTAATGCCTAGAGGATCCATTTCGAATTAACGTCAGTTAATTTATTATTGTCTGCCGAGGCCTCAGGAGTTGCTTTTGGTATATTTCATTTACAACAATGGCGTCACATTTCATCGACCTTAACATGCTCCGACATGAAAGACTAGTTCTTGAAGATCAAATACTGGGACCTCTTCAAGCACTGAAAACAAGTGTGTCAACACGTTTGACAAACGATGAAGTTTACCAGATGCTTCAATTTCTACAGCGAGATTTGCCGAAGCAAGAATTGTTATCTCATATTGATGTTAATGGTCAAATGTTGATGACAGTTTTGAATTCTCTTTACGGATGGGATAACTTGGATGTTCTGGAAAGATTGCTAAGCAAGATAAATTGTATAGATTTACTTGGCTTTTTACAGGAATGGCGAATGAATAACAATCCATTGGAGCTGAAGAAACTTGAAGGTGAAAGAAATATCAATGTGTTTGTTTACGTTTGTTTACATACTAATTGTTGTTCTAGAGCGTTTATCATTTAACAATTAATATGTCACTTGTTCCCGCTGGGTGATTTTATAAAAGACAACGACATTGCTATTGTTTTAATAAAACCAGGATTATTGTTAGATGCCGAGTTTCTTTATACTTGGGTTTCGGCCTATACATTCAGTTATAAATAGTTTGGTAAATATTATGTGTGTGCTGCCGTAGTCAAGAAGCTATCAATATGTTTGAAAATGGCGTTTTTGTTTTATTTCTTATCTATGTAGATTACGTCATCTTGCAGAATATTTCTCAGCTGATTTACAAGTTTCAAAAGAACTCATTCTGTAGGTATTGACATTACTTATTTTCATGTTCTCTGCAGTATCTTTAATTGCATGAAGTAGTAATTTCAAATGCAAGTTAAATCTTGAAATACAACTATGAAGCGATTTAGTAATGAAAATGTAAGTTCTACACCGTAAAAGATCGAGAATACTTACTGACGTTTCGGACGTTAGTCCTTCGTCGGTGTAAAGGGAAGAAAAGGAGAAAATGTAGAGTTTATATAGGCAGCGAGATGAAAAATTAGCCAATAGAAACAAGGTAGCCATGGAAATTAAAAACAACGAACGAAGAGAAAAAAACATGAACATGAATAAATTAGAAAAAGTGAAACGTTCATTCATCCCAATAGGATTACATGTACCCAATCGGTGAATGAGTCGCATCTCTCTGGTTTTGCGGCAATCGTTGTCGCCGCTAACCAAAGATAAGCTAAAAACAATAAAAAGAATGGTTAGGCAAATTAAAGTGTCGGGAAACTGGTTTAGTTGAATCGTTATTACGATCACCTAAAAAGACTAAACGGCGGCCAGTTTTGCCAAGGTATAAAAGATTACAACGAGAACATTTGATGCATTAAACAGCATTGAAAGTAATACAATTAAGATGATCAATTATTTTAAGTGATGAGTTAGGACCAGTGATGTGAGTGTGTGAAACAATGTAGGGGCAAGTAGAACAAATCGGACGCGAACAACGAAAAGTGCCAGGTTCTTTTATAGAATGAAAAGCGCTTTAGTAGTTATGTGGACCAATTATGAACCCGATTATTTAACGTAAAGACGCTAACTTGGACGAGAATGTCCATCACGAATAATTAAAGGCCGTGCAGGTCCTTAACGAGCAAGTATATTAAATCAGAAGATCACGTCTGTTAAGCAAACTTTCAGTTGGATATGCAGGATGAAACCTTAACCTGTCCCTTAGCTAGACCTTAGGGCAACCAGGCCGAGTCCCTTCGGCCAAGGGCCGGAGGGCCGGTCCCAAAGGGACCGGCTTCCGGCCTTCGGCCGGAAGACGAGGCCCTGCTGACCCGGTCTCTCAGTTGGACCTCAACTTTACCCAACCGAGAACTCATGCGAGATCTTGAACTTTCCCTTCAGCGAGATCATAACCTTGATCGTTGCGACATCATTATTGGATCTTATTTGGGGCAGCGCCTTCACTCATGCTTCGCATGAGTGCTGATCACACCGTGAAGGGGTGCTTTCACGCGAAGCGCCCTTCACGAGATCATAATTGGACCATTGAACGGGCATACATGAGAAATCTAGTGTGTGTCTGTCAAAAAGGCTTCAATCCTGGACGAAAACATGCATTTTCCCAAAACGATGAAAAAGTTGAATCTTATTTAGAGATATCTGATTCATTGATATAGGAAAACACAAACGTGATATGGATAATTTGACATTGAGAGAGAAGATGGAAATGCGAACCGTGAAGCAGCTGCGTGAAGAAGCTAAGGAGAAGGGTATCTCTCGATATACGTGTCTTCGTAAACCTGAGATCATAGAAGCTCTTCTCAAGGCAGAAGAGCTCCCTGCGCAGCGATCTGCTGAAGTGCCACCGACCAGGCAGCCTCGAAAAGTTGAACTAGTAATACCGAAAGGGAAAAAGCTCGTTCCAATCAAGAAGCAACAGCTCGTTCCAATCAAAAAGCAACAGCTCGTACCAATCAAGAAAAAGGTAATTCCACCAAGGAAAAAATTGAATCTTATTTAGAGATAAAGATACTGTGGTATTATAGTAAAACATGGCGGATGTGGAGCGTAATCTGGAAAGTCTCAAGCTGATTCAACTCTATCAATTAGCTAAAAAGCAGAAGATAAAGTATTACCAATAACTGGGCAAAGCCAATCTCATCTACGCTCTTCAAAACCCAGACGCCGATCTATCAGCGTTGTACGTTGGGATGTGCGAACACGGCGTTATAAAATATTATTGCTCGCGATGCAAAGGAAGTCAAATCTGTCACCATCACATTCAGAGAACTAGTTGCAAACAATGCAAGGGCGGTGCGATTTGTGAGCATAACCGAGCGAGGTACGTCTGTAAGCTCTGCGGTGGGAAGGGAGTTTGTTGCCATGGAATCACTAAAGCAATGTGTCTGAAATGTATTGATTCCGTTTCATAACAAAAGCAGCCGTAATATTCATAACCTGATTCGGGTTATGAATAACCCCTTGAAAAAACTTAAAATCGACTTAGAGCAATCTAGAGTTATATAAGCAAAAGCGATGGAAAGTATAACACAGAATCTGGAATTACTCACGTTGAAAAAGTTGTATGTAATAGCCCGCTCTCGTAAAATAAAATATTACGAGTCTTATCTTAAAGCCGACCTGATCACAGCGATTGAAAACCCCACTGAAGATTTGTCGCACTTGTATAAGCGCCGTATGTGCTCCCATGGCAGACGCAAATACCTATGTGTACCTTGTAATGGCGGGGGAATTTGTAAACACAAAAAGCAAGCAACCTCATGTCGGCAGTGCCACGGCGGTGCTATCTGCGAGCATAACAGACGTAGATATGACTGTAAATTATGCGGAGGTAAGGGAATTTGTAGCCATGGAAGGCGTAAATATAGATGTAAGGACTGTAAACCAAAAGAATAGCAAATGTCGATACACAAGATTCATAACGTGAATCGCGTTATGAACCCCAAAACAGCAGGATTATACTCGTTTCCGTATCCGTTGTGGATAGGTAAACTTCAAGTCGTTGTCACAGTCAGTCATACTGAAACATAATTCCGAGAGTCTTGGTCAGGGACTCGCAGGACTATCATCAGTATGATGAGCAAGCCATGAAGGGCTATGGGCTATTTGCTTCCCACTCCAAGCTCAGTATGGGTGTACTTTGAAAATATACACCAGCGTCAGTCAGTCACGTTTTGACATAGTTCTGCGAGAACATTTTGGCCAGGAATGTTCTCAATTATACTCTCTCAGTCGTAGATCACGGTTCCAAGAACTTTGGTGACTCCTTTGGAGTGCTTACCCATATCATGATCCTGTCTGTTTTTTGTGTACTTGAGATCGGAGTCCCTGAGAAGATTTGGTCAGGATCTTCTACAAAAACAGTGAAGTCAAGGTACCGTGTTGTGTCACAGTCTTGTCAAAAGGTACTGCGCATACCTCTTAAATGAGCCGTATCAGGTGCTCCAGAGCTATACACGCAGTACATTTTCGTTGTGTGTCTCAGCAAAGCTTCGAGAGAACGGTGCCTGCAAAATTACTACTGAAAATAAAATCCAGAAAGGTTGACCAAGTCTTTCTCGAAAATATCTTAAGTAATGATCTTCCAAGGGACCGTCTCAGTTCACTCACTGAGACACCCATTTTCTGGATTTTCCAACTTGACTTTCCATTTTTTCGATGTAATTTTTCGTTAAAATTAACGTGAGTATTGATTTCTATGGGTATGGATCTTGCTCACCTGCCCTAATGTCAGACCTCAATAGACCATAAGATCCCTGAGCAGCGCTGCCAAAAGAGTGCTCAAGACGTGCTCAGATGGTACTAAGCGTGCTGCTTAGAGCTGCTCAAGTTGTCTTGAGAAGTATCTTAATTCTCAGTGGAATTCTCCTAGTTTGATTACTAGCAACACTGAAATAGCCAGCCAGCAAGTGTTACCATCCAGCTACCAAGCATCACAAGAAGCACTTAGTAGGCCCTAGAGATGATAGTCAACCAGTTGGCAGTCTATTGCCTAGGGGTCTCATAATCGCATTTAAGATATAAACCCTTTACATTAGAATTGATGATGAATTTTTCAAAGATATATTACAGTACCGAGGGTTATTGGAAGGGTCATTCAGCCATCGCGAAGTTGGCTAAGAAGGCTGGCACCACCAAAGCGCAAGCGAAAGAATGGCTGGAAAGGCAAGCCATCTGGCAAATCTATCTGCCTCCACCCGAGGATATCCCTAGACCTCATTGGACCGTTGATGAACCTAATGAAATTCATCAGGCGGATCTGCTGTTCTTACCTCATGATACGGTCAGAGACAAGACTTATAAATACGCTCTTGTTGTCGTTGACGTCGCGTCTAGATACAAAGCCGCTGAACCTCTAACTTCCAAAGAGAGCAATGAGGTTGCGAAAGCTTTCACAAAGATTTACTCCAGAAAACCGTCACGCCTGCGATAGCCGAAAACATTGATGGTTGATCCAGGTAAAGAATTCTTTGGCTGGGTGACATCCTTGATGAAGAGGAGAGGCGTCACAATACAGCGGAGTGAAGCGGCAAACCATCGTGCACAGGCGTTTGTTGAGCGGGCGAATAGAACTCTTGCTGAGAGACTATTCAGTCATCAGTATGCCCAAGAAATCCTCAAGAACCCCGAAGATCCCAAGTTTCGATCGAAAGTGTGGGTGAAGAGATTGGCTGCCGTTTTGAAGCACTTGAATACTGAACCTACTCGAATCACTGCCAAAGAACCTATGAAGGCGATTCTAATGGATGAAGTTGCAATCAAAGCTCCAACGTATAATCGAGTGGTTGGTTTCAACGAAAAGAGGCTGCAGACTGGGGTCAGGGTCAGATATCTTTTATCACCGGGTGAGGCGGAAGGCGGGGATCGACGTAGAGCTACCGATCCCATTTGGTCCTTGGAGGTTTATGACGTATCGCTCTCTAGAGTTTCACCAGATCAACCGGTGTTGTATTATCTGCAGGACGGGCCAAGACGTGGATTTGTGCGTGAAGAGTTACAGATTGTCCCCGATGATACCGAGTTGCCGCCAAACCATGTGTTGAGATAGAGAAGCCCTATAGCTACAGAGAACTTCCACGATGTCTTCGAGAGGTTCAGTACAAGGGTTCCGTATGAATTCCATCATCAGACACGATACGTTTGTCGTAATAAGCACTTAAACTGATTCTCGTGCACTCGGAAACCAGTGTTTTCTGCCAAGTCTTTAGCCCCAGTCAAAGCTTGTTGGTACCTTTCCCACGTCATTTTGTTCTGGCGTTTGGAAGTCCCTTTGCAGCTGATTTTGGTAAATCCGTTCTCATCTTCGGCGTAATAGCACTTAGGCGCAAGAGCTATCATTCTTGTCCCCGTGAACTCGCACTTAAACAATCCTGGGACTCTATCGTGGTACTTCGAGGTGGATAGGAACTCAGCTTTACCCGAACTCAGGTATTCCTCCTTCAGTTCAGGTTTGACTAGATTGTCCAAGTTCTCATCCGATAAAGCCATGTACAGTGAATCAGTGTCCATCTGTATCAATTCAAAGTCCCGTCGGTCGACGTATTTGTCAAGGAAGTCGTAGTAGAACTCTAACATTCGTAACTTGGCTAGTTGATACACGGCGATTCCACACTGATAGGGGCGCTTGATCTCCACCTCCCTTTTCCTTTCCCTCAATTCATACGTTCCGTTTATGACTTCCAGATCTTCAAAGAAGGGGCTTCTGAAGGCTTTGTCAACCGTCGCGGATTTCTGAGTGAATGTCGTCTTAACGTGCCGCTCTTTATTCTCAATCATCTTACCGTAGAACGAGTTCCCTTTTAGCTTGAAAGTATCGCCCTGTTGTTTCATCCCCGCGTACTCTGCGTGTAAATGCTCAATCAATGATGGAACGTCTTCAGCCTCATCGATCAAAGACTCCAAGTAAGGGATTGACCTCAAATCCTTCATGATACTGTGGACAGCCTCAGCGTTGTTACTGTCGAAAGCTTTGCGTAGCTTCTCCGTCATCACTTCAATATCGCCGTGTCTCCGAGCTTCACTCACTTCCTTGGGGAACCACTCGAATGGCCTTCCTGAAGTGTACTCCAAAGTCTTGTGCACTGCAGTCACCACCAATCCGTGCTTGAGGAGCCACTTCAGTACGGGGGTGTATGCCAAGATCTTTTCTGCCTTAGTCACTCCGAGAAGCTTCTTCGTATCCTTTAGTCGCGTCCTGCCAGTCACCATTTGATACTGCTTCATATGTTCCGGGATGAGCTCATCAGGGATGTTGGCCACAACGAATAACGGTGAGAACTCGCTAAATTTCTTCTTAAGGCGATCGGGTACGTGGATATCCACTTGGACGAAACCGAAGAATCGATCATTGATAACTCTCCTACAAAGACTTCGCACAACTTTCCTGTTGGTTGGATCGTCAATCTCGGTGTACTCTTCCTTTCCACACGGCATCTCCTGTCCTGAACAGTAAAGATACAAACTATTGGCATCAAAACCCACGACAGATTGGCACGTCTTTGGTTTGGTATACTTATGAGGCCTGATCTTCGACTTGCCTTTTTCTGCATAACGAGTAAATACGATGCTTGGACCGCCAACCATCCCAGTCTTGAGTAGCTCATAAACCTTATTTTTTGGACATACTGTACATTCTTTCCGAGTTTGGGTGCAGGCTTTGCACCCCCTCGTATTACATCTCTCCGAACATTTGTGTGTGCAAGGCTGCCCCGGAGCATAGAGATCTGGTTCTCCCCTCTTTTTCAACACCAACGCTTTATTCAGAACGTAAGTCATGGAAATACCAGGGATGGAGACGGCATCCTTCAACATGTCGATCTTATCCGGGAAATATTGAGCCCTCGTCTTCTCCACGGCTTCCACAAAAGGTTCTACATCAGCCAAATTGTATTCTCGCAGCCAGTCCATCATGGTGACACAACCACGGCGGTGAAACTCCCTCGTGAACTCCTCGTACTCTTCCTGGGTGATCATATTCTTTTTGTGTAGAGAGGAATAGAACGTTTCATGAGGTACCGGGCCGACGTGATTAAGCTTCTCGTAACTAGTCAACCATTCATACGGAAAGACAAGTTTCTTAGCTTGACAGTTATTGGCTTTGCACCAACCGTCGTAATTCAGTCCAGGGGCTAGGTAGTTCCTTACATCCAGGAATTTGAACTGATCGGTGGTCATGAACATATAATTACTCTCCTTCTTGGCGACGAAAATCTCCCTATCTTCTTCAGTCATGGGCTTGACGAAATGCTCCTTGATCATGTTGATATCGTAGCGCCCGGAATTGAAGCCTAAGACTGGGACTTGTTCGCACCATTGCTTATGAGCTTTGAGGACCTGCTTGGGAATGGACTCTTTGTCAGGCAAATCGTAGTCACTTGTTACTCGGTCGGCGATCCGTTTTTGTCGATGTTCCAACTCCCTGACGCAGTCTCTGATTAATTCTTCCGGGTTGGAGTTAATAAGACATACAGGCACATTTGTCAAGTTATCGTTGATGGCGACAGAAACGGGGATGTGCTGGCTACTGAAAGTCAGGTCATCAGTCATCTGCATCGAAAGATCCTGTTGTAACGCTTCGAAATCGTACGTGATGAAGTACTAGGGGCGAAACTTCTTGTCAATCTTAGCGCCAGATATTTCAGGGACGTCACACTCCCAAACTGAGACGACATTATAGCCCAAGCTTTTGATCCTATCTTCCATGTCCATGGTTTCATTGAACCTCTTTCCATCATCTTCAATCGAACAGGGGCAACCATGCCATTTGCACCCGTAGAATTGATAGACTGTATTTGTTGATGGTTCGTAACCATCAACCAAAATCTTTTTGTTACCATCGATAACACAACGCTCACCCCCATGGCCGCAGAGAGCGTGATGGATGTGTTTGCCAATAAGCGCAGACTGTTCCTCGATCCAGTTGCATCCTTTATAGCTGAATTGAGTATTTCCACCGTAGAAAACCTTTTCGGAGCTGTTCCTTATCCTCTTGAACTTCTTCCCGTAGCAAACTAACCTTGTCTTTCCTCCTGTACATCTATTTTCATTGATGTGTCTCTTATAATTGTCGTGTCTGGGGAATCGTTGACCGCACCCGTTACAACCCCAACGCTGCGTAAGAAGCTCTAGGTCTTTGATGTAGAAACAATGACCTTTGTATAGCCCGATATTTACAAAAGGCCAAGTCTTTCTGAATTTATCTTTGCCGGCCACGAGCTTCCAAACCTGTTTGTTATCCGGTTCATACACGCGAATGTTGATTCGAGCCTTCTTGGCAATACCCTCGAAATCAACGAGTTTCGTTGGTGGGACAGCAGAAACTTTGAGTTCAGAATTTTTGTAATATTCTCGCGCTAGGGCTAACGCCTTTTTGGTAGTTCTCTTTCCATGTATTGATTTCTTATCCCGGTAACCCATGTAAATCGCAAGGCATCGCCATACACAGAGGTTATCCTTCTTAGTATCAATGGCGTGGATACATTTCTTCTCACCAATCGGGTAGGGGTCCACAGCCCATCAACGGCTCGCTACTGTGAATGACTTTCACCGTTATCTTGGTAAACTCAACTCTACCTTGATAGACACCGGGGAATCAACAACCTCTGTCGCTGGTAAGTAAGCACCACTCCAAATTTCAGCATCTTCCAGATCAAACCGTTTCGCTTCACACCATTTGATGTATTTCTTAATAGCGGCTAAGCTTGTCAAAGTTCCACCGTGCTTGCGAAGACTTGACTCCCGAGGAAGCGTTTTCTCGTACTCGACGATTTCCCCGGAGCCGCGATAGATCTTGGCTGTAAAGCTGAAGACGACCCTTGAACGCATCTCAATGTGTGGCTTGAGATTATTGAAGATGACGTTTGTCAAATCTCCATTCATATAGGCATTGATCTCGAATCGATTGGGGTTTAGCGGTTTCTTTTCTAGTTCCACTCGCTCAGATTTGCGTATCCTTCTAGGAGGCACGGGAGGCGCTACTCGGGGTGGGCTCGCAGGTTCAGATGTGTTCGATTCTTGATTCTTGTTGATGACAATCTTCAGAACGTCATGAACATCCTTGAATCTATCCAACACCTTCAATGTCGTCTCTCTTAACCAACCAAACCTGGTTGTTTTTATTGGAATGGGTTGCACTATCTTTTTGCCGACGTCTAGGAACTTACCGATCAGATCCGTTCTAGGCGCGGGAATTGGCTTTGGAGGAGGGTAAGGAACTATAGTTCTTGGCGCTGGAACAGGACGCGGTTTGACCGTTTTCTTGGGGGGATAGACTACGAGTACTGTTGGAAGTCTCTGTTTGGCTATTCTCTCGTTAAGAAGTTCTGGATTCTGCGGCGGTGATGGGATCTCAGTTGGTGATGGGAGCTCTGCTGGTGACGGTGGTATTGGTGTATATTCTTGAGTTGGTGATGGGAGCTCTATTGGTGGTGAGCTCTCTTTTGGTGATGATGGAATCCGCTTCTTCGGTGGTAATGGTCTCTCTTCTTTGGTATGACGAGTTTTGGGCTTTGGTGAGGTCCCTGTTGATGATGGAATCCGCTTCTTCGGTGGTAATGGTCTCTCTTCTTTGATATGACAAGTTTTGGGCTTTGGTGCTCTTGCAGATTTGTCTTCGTCAGCACGATGTGCCGTCTCTTCAGACTTGAGTAACGCTTCGATCAGTACACCCTTACGCATTTTGGCGTATTGTCTAATACTCCGCTCTTTGGCAACTTCCCTCAGCTGCTTCACGGTACGCATTTCCATCTGCTCTCTCAATGTCAAATTATCCATCGCGTTTGTGTTTTATACAAGAATCGTTATCTCTAAATGACATTTAACTTTTTTCGTCGTTTTGGGAA
>JAOTRI020143929.1:0-20933 GCA_028564885.2 Zoanthus sanctaehelenae
ATGCCATCCAGTAGTTAAGAGAGGCAAAAAAGGCTCCAAAATTAGCAAAAATCCACTTTTAACGGCAGCTACAGAGGCGACAAGACACTTCAATCATGCCATCACCTCATCAACTGAAAACACAATCCCTGGGCACTACACAATGTGGGATGTTTCCATGGCAATGCCTTATATGGATTAGCGAAAGCCAATTGATTGTTTTCACACAAAAAATTGTTCAAAATGGCAAAACCTCCCAGGGGTCAAATGGTTAAAGTCACCAAATGACAAATTTTAGCTCGTCTCTTCAAGGAGATTTTTATGTTTCACATGTTTAAGAAAGTAAGACATTAGTATTAAAGTCAGCCGAAATGACAACTTTTAGCTCGTCTCTTCAAGGAGGTTTTCATGCAGAATAGTTTTTGCGGTAAACTATAACGGCTTAACAACATTGTCACCGAAAATTCAGATGTTGAATTAGAACAACCCCACCCCTCCCTGGTCGTCTCTGCTCTTACTACTGCCCTGGTGTTATTATCTTTCATTTTACAATCTGTTTTTAGGTTATGAGCACAATTTTGACAAATTTACCAACAGCCAGGTAGAAACTTTACAAACACCGTTTGATTTCAATTCACTTATGCAACTCCATCGAAAATCGTGGTCTAAGAATGGTCTGGATACAATTGAGTCCCGCCGTGGTCCCTCGGTAGATATTGGTGGAGCAAAGAAACCTTCTGATATTGATAAACAAATGCTAAATGATATATATAACTGCAATAGGCCGGGTAAGTACACTGATTTTACAGCTGAAATGACAAGTTTTTTTTTCAGAAAAAAAAAATTAAAAGATGTTTTTCTACTTTTTCATTTTTTTGTAAATTACAATTCGATTCACTCCAAAGATGGACTCCAGTCCGAAACATCAGCATATAATCTTCTATTTTCACTCCCATCTCTTAGAAAGATTTGTTTTATAGAAATTTGAGCCAAAGAAAATTTATGAGTATAAGGGTTATCGTGTCCCCTGGCCAAGACTAACCGGAGACAAAATAAACTCTCATTTTATCTCTTTGTGGCAAAAACGACATATTCAGCTTGATCTCGAAGTTAAATTTGGTGATTATTCTAAATAGCAAACTTGCATCAAATTCGCGATTATCATGTATCCCGAGTTCTGAAGTTAACAAAAAAAACAGAAAGCTAAAAATTCACAGTTGCTACAGCACCAAATAATTAGTTACGTATTATTACTTTGTAAAGTCTAAAAGTAAATACCTAAATATAAAATAAATAATTATACAGCACTAAGGGAAGCCTCACATATCGATTTTTCCCACAAGAAACGTTTTTCCGTTTCTCTTGAGACCCCCTCACCCCCCCCCCCTTAGAAACGTCAAAAATATTTATCAATATTTTTGTGATCTGAAAATATCGTAAAAGTTTTTAAGGTTAACAGCGAATACTTTCTATAACTTTGTTTAAGATGTCTTCGATGACGGTCTCCATCAAAGTCAATTTCATCAATAAATGCTTCAATAACAATTTGATTCCGCTCAAACTTCTACGAGTCTTTAAAAAACAGTAATCGTATAACATATGACCGAATACAAGAAGCAACAAAATATAGAACACGTTCTGGAGAAAAAAGGTTAAGTCGTGTCAGCTGTTAGCGTGACCGCGAGCTCAACAGAAACTAATGAGCTTGCGGCTGATTTCATCGATTTCTTGGCTTGCTGTTTCTTCAATAAGTAAATCCGGCCCTTTTATAAAATAATAAAATCTCATTCCCTTTGGTTTGCTTCAAACATGTGAACTTAATTTCACAAAAGAAGATTCCCAAAAGAAACAACTGTTGGGAAGTCAACAACCAAAACTACTGGTTCGTATATCTAACATTTAAGCGTGCTCTGATAAGTGCGATAACCTAGGGAAGCAAACAAAAGTAAAAACGGTTATCATACTTAGTTGCTTTGAGCTATAGGATATTTTAGTTTCCTCGTATACTCAGTGAACGAATAACTTGTGGAAGATGCTAGTTTTGCTATGATTGTTCATCCGTGAATCAACTCAGACTTACTATGAAAAATACCCTTCAACGTCAAAATTCTGCACCTTTGTACTAACAACTTGCTATGTTTCCTTTTAGTTTCAAAAGCAGAGACAAGACGATATTTGGGTACTAACAACCACAAAAGAAAAGGTATATATCTCAGGGTTATTATTGTTGCTCATTATTTGGAGAAATTCTTGAAATATTTTTGATACGATAGCACTATAAGACAAAAACTGCGACTTAACAAGACCTGGTTTTTGTCCAAAGTGACTTGTAATCCGTTTTACTATATAGGTTTAGTTTAGATTTTAGTTCAAAGAGAAGGTCCTAGATCATTAAATGAATTGTGGTAACCGTGACATAAAATACTCTTAACACTTTTTGCAATATGATAAGAAAACAAACATGTACCTAACGCGTAAATGTGTCTACTGCCTTTTTCTGCTGTATGCATGTAGCAAGAAAGATGTGTTTTGCGTTGATTTTATTTAACTGAAGAATACCCGATCGAGCTTCTCGAAAACACAAGCTTACAGAACCCACACACTCCAACGCACGTGAGTCCTTTGTGCGATTTCACGTGATTGGTCGGAATTGGCCTGACCGACTCTCTGCAACATCACGGATTACTTATTGATGAGCGATTGCATTTCGACATGGTAACAAACTTTTTTTTCCGTCGTAGTGTCTTCCTGCGTAGTGTAAACGTTGTGTAAAAACTAGCTAAGCTAAATCCTTTACAAGTTAGTGGCCCATGGAGCAAACGCATATATCCGGATTTTGTACTGTTAAACGGATGAGAATCTTTGACTCCCCCTGGACGGGACACTAATCCATCGCAGGTTAGCTCTCAGCAGACGCTAGTACTCATTTACCTACCCCGGAAGGATGGAAAGCTGAGTTGACTTAGGCTGAAAAGAATGTCACACAAACATTCGAATATTGGCAAACTCCCGGGTCCAACTAAAGAAATTGTAGTTGGAAAGCAAAGATTTTATAACTTCGCCCACCATGTATTCCCTGTGTAAAAGCAGTCTTATTGAAATTCAGCGAACATTTTCTGTTGCAGACGCCTACCAATTCCATTTCAAGTTCTTTGACTTCTGCAAGTATTGTTGTTGTGGACGACAATACAAGGAGCATGGAGAGGTAAGAGAGTTTTTTCATGGTCATATGGCGCATGCTTTCGTTCAATTATTGCGGATTATTTTATGATTATGATCGACTATTCATTGTGTTTTTATTGCCGGATGGCGACAACCGTGCCCGTAGACCAGTTTTGAATTCCTAGAATAACTGCAGATCATATTATACAGTCTTAGTCTTGTTTTGTTATTAAATATTCAGAATAACTTGCGATAGAGAGTGAGATGTTACACCTCCAACAATACCCACAGTTGTAAGTAGTGTAACGCTGCATTGACATTTAGGAAAATTTGATATAATTTCGTGTTGAGGCTAGGAATGTACAAAATGAGTACATAGTCATTGCTGTCAGCGGAAAATGCACATTAATGCAAAATTGGTCTATTTTCTCTTATATTAAGAATGACGAAGATATTACGTGGTTACAAAAGCTTTGTTTTACAATAAATAAGTCCTGGGTAGGAAATTCATGAGATGAAAATTTTTTTGTTTCAATTTGGACAAAGTGGCTAACAGTCGTTTGTTAAATTGTTTTTATGTTAATAGAGTATCGAAGATGCTTGGGAGTTTAAAAACAACTGATGAAGAAACCAATAGAGATATTCTGGTGAGTTTATATTTGTTGCTGAAAGTTGTAGCCCAAATTATTTCATCCTTGTTTTCCAGTTACCTCTATTCTTTTCTGTCTTTCATGTTTATATAAAAATGGAACGCACGTTAAAGATTTAGTGCCACAAGTTCCTTGGGATGTCGCGATCTAACGGCTGTAGTCGTTATGCAGACGCATCGACCGCCAACGCTAACCACAGTTGCAACATCAAATAATAAAGACGCTTATTTATTCTAGCTTTGAAACTTGCGGTTAAAGCTAGAATCAACTGATCTGGGCAAAGAATATACGTAAAAAAATCAAACGATATATGTCAGAAAAGAAAATAGAAAATTATATCTTCCTAATATTGTTGCCAACAGACCCACAACTTAACAGATTCTAACCAACTGGAGCACTTCACCCCTATATTTTTTTGACTACATAACCTGGTCATGCCCTGCCAGGCCTGGTGACAACTACATGGGCTCCATTTTTGTGCAGTCCAGCACGGGGCACCCAGATTATTAACACCAACAGCAAGAACAAATGTAGCACAGAGTTCACGACACCGGTTCCGAGAAATGTTGTTTCAAACAGACAATAATATTACAGTTGACGTTGTTCACAAAATTGTTTGGTCCTGATAAACATCCTTTTACTTTACACAGTGTTTTGCCTCGATAAAACGCACTGTTTAGCTTTTCATTTGTCGTCAAGGGTTACGATCCCGGGAAGAAGGTTGTATGACTCCAAGCAGAGAGAGCAACGGGTGAAAAATGACCGTCGTATTATTTAGGGGTGTAAGTGATATCTAGTATCTTTTAGGAAATCCTAAAGGGTTTGGGGCCATTACAATCTGAGCTGGTATCTTTTACAGTATCCTTTAGGATGATAACGTATAATGCAATAATAACAGCATACAGTATCCTTTAGGATGATAACGTATAATGCAATAATAACAGCAGCGACTGCATGTTTTTAAATTTGCTTGAATGCAAAGCATTTTTTCATATCTTGTAAAAAATGATATACAAGCTTTTGTTTTATTTGTTACGGTTTTTGAATTTATAGATTTTTATAGTCATTTAACCTGAAGGTGTTGGCGTCTCTGCAACTATTAAAATGATTAAAAATTATGTTTGTTCATTTTCTACGGGTATTTTTAGAGGTAAAACTCTTATGTTAAACAGCGCATGATCTACGTGAGACAATATTTTTTTTGGAATTTTATTTTATTTTTTTGCTTCCCGCGCCACGATATCAGTATTAGAGTCTCCGGTGTTTTGAAGCAAACCTGAGCAGTTCCTTAGCACATCGTTAAATTCTGATTAACTTCTTTTGAAATTGATTCATATGAATTTGACTATTTAGGGTAATCGTTTTTGTACGAGAATTCGTTGTAAACTTAGTGGGTAACCGTTTTTTTCTGAATGGTGTTCTCTTTTATCTACATATTTGCAGCAGAAAGGGTTGCACTTTAGCTAAAGAATACTTTCTAGTTTGTCATTGTGCAAATTTAAAAAGCCTTCGAAGTTGTTTTTGATTTTATGTTCCTTTTGTTTGAGACATGAATATCCTCATAACGAGTCTCAACAGTCATATTGAGTATTTTTCTTTCACAGACAATGGATTGGAGCTTCCTGGAAGACAGCGACCGTTCAGAGGAGGAGAAGGAATAGAAACTAGAGCCCAGACCAGTAGTAATTGTCCACAAACAATATTTTAGTCATGCACAAGCACTTCATTCATACTTTTTAGCCCGTGAAGAGCTATCGGGATAGTGGGAGAATCGGGATGTCAGGCGTAATCAGTAAAAAATTTATAATCGATTTCCGATCGTCCTAAGTTTGGGAGGCACATTCATGCATTCGTTAAATGGTCGTTAAGAATGCTCTATCAATGAACGATGTTCAATATGTCACGTGATATTTCGGTGTTCATAACATGACTTCGGCAAACCAGCACCGATGTCACCAATCACGCGTACAGTATACAAGAGCTCCCTGTCACAGTATCTTTGTTGAACTGGCTCTTGGGGAAATTAACTCAAGCACTCGCTTTGGTACAAGGATCTTGACTTTATTTTGATGAGCTCCTAAGTTCTGTTCGTCCGAAGGGCGGACGGGTCAAAACTTACATGCTTTCGTTATGCTAGCAAAGCGGACAGAGCTTCAACTAACTAGAACTAATTACAATATTCTTTTTATACCGACTTTACAGTCTGTCTCATAGATGGTAACTAAATAAAAGTGTTTACTTAATCCTTGTGGTATTTTCTTGTGATTGGTTACTTAATAATCAATTTATAAAATCTAATTACTATCTAAAGAAAGCCATCAGGGTTTCCAACAGAGCGTCGTCTAGCGAACACAATTGCAAATAATGAGTTTGAACTGTTTTGATAAGAAAATGTTTGGTAATCACTTTCCAATCCGAATACAAAACCAGCATTAACTCTGCCAAAAACATCCGACTACTTTCTTCCTTCATTTACGCAATTCTAAAAAATATTCCCTTACTTAAAACTAATAAAGTCTGTTACAATCCCCGTAAACGGAGATGGCCGTATTTACTCCACTCTCGCAGCAATCTCTCCACCTCGCTCGATTCATTGCATCTTCCTTCTTCAAACCAACATTTTTGCTCTCCTTCTCCACTTGCATTTTCAATGTCTCCCTCGCTCGTCCTCTTCTTCTTGCCTTTTCTTCCCCTTCACTTCAAACTCCAATCCTTTTCTCAAAACATGCCCATCATCCCTCATTAACACGTGCCCATACCATCTCACTCAATTTGGTTTTGCCATTTGAACCACTGTTTCCTTCAATCCCAACATCTCCATTAGGTCCCCTGTCTTCTTTTTCTCTATTAGTTTTGCACCACACATTACTCTAACCATTGCTCTCTAGGTCCTTCTCAAAATTTCCATCTCATTTTCCCTCAAACACCATGTCTCACTCCCATATAGCATTGTTGATCTTATACAACTCCGATAAATCATTCTTTTCATCATAAACGAGAACCTTTTTGAGTTTAGCAACTCTCCATATTCCTTGAACTTCACCCACCCAATTCTCGCCGTTGCTGTTACAGCTGCCTCACAACCACGAATTGCATTCACTTTATCCCCTGAATAACAGAAACTTTTCACTGTTTCCACCTCTTCACAATAAAATAATTATGAACCCCGTTTTTCATCCATAAGTTAATTTGTACATCCTTTTTTGACCGATTAGTAGGTTTATATTAAAAGAATTAGACCTCTCAGCCTCGTGGATTACGAGTTTGAATAACTCATTCTACTTACATTCTTATTTGACCGATTAGTAGGTTTATACTGAAAGAATTAGACCTCTCGGCCACATGGGCTATTGACATGAAGTCCACTCGTCCTCGAGGTCTAGTTGTTTTAACACTACTTAAATGTAGTGAATGTGTAATGTTTCTGAGATTTATCACAAAAGATAAATATCAGGTATAGATAGCACATATTGAAAATAATTTGAAAATATTTGTAGCAAAAGTAGTTGCTATCTGTATCAACCATCAATAGATGTATCAAATGGGATAAAAAATATATCACTTTTAATAACAATCAAAGGTATCCTGCTTTAAGCTAGTGGAGTAAGTAAGATACTTTGTCAGAGAGCTGTTGTATCTTGACTGCTGTTAATTGATTAAGACTATGTACTTATGATCAACCTCACTGGTACATGTGCACACCGAAATATCACGTGACATAATGAACGTTTTTCATTGGTAGTCAATATGAACGTTCTTAACGACCATTCAACGAATGCATGAATGCACCTGTCGAACTTGAGACGATCGGAAATCGATTACAAATTTTCTATTGTTTACACCTGACATCCTGATTCCCCAACCATCCCGATAGCTCTCCACGAGCTAAAAATGACATGAAAATAATCGCATTAAAGTGTGTCTACCTTCCGTCAAGTGGTGTATGACCAACTTGGGGTGGCGTCAGATCACAACAAACATGGTCACAACCAGCCTCAAAGAAAATGACAAAAATATTAAAAGCCAGATTTTCATTAGCATTATTATTAGTAAGAACACTTATCAACACCTTTATCATATGTGCTATTGTAATCGTTATAGTACAATAAATTATTATCATACGTTTTTCTCCTTCCTTTCTCATCATTACCAGTCACTATCACCACGATCATCACGATCATGATCGCAATCATGATAAGCAGTGTTACCAACGTCACTAACACTATCATTTTCTTCATCCCATCATTACCATATAGTCACTATCACCACAACCATCACGATCATGATCGTAATCATGATAAGCAGTGTTACAAAAGTCACTAACACTATAATTTTCTTCATTCCATTATTACCATAGTCAATATCACCACAATCATCATTATCATGATCGCAATCATGATAAGCACTGTTACCAACGTCACTAACATTATCATTTTCTTCATCCCATCATTACTATATGATCATAAAGTACTTTTATTGCTACTGTCGTCATACTCATCGTCACCATCATCATATCCAAGTTATCAGAATTCAAGTCTTTCTCATTACCAGTGTTACCAACATTGAAAGCAATTCATTGAGTAGACTGAAAATTGAAGTTGTTTGAAACACTGCAAGGGAGCGTTAAGCGACCGAGCGGGGGAGGGCTTGGGAGGGAGGGAACTCCCTCCACCTCTTTCCTTCCCTTAAGGTGAGAGGTTTTTTAGAAAATATGGCCTAAAATGGTGTCCCACACTAGCTGGGTATTTGGAACTAAAGCATCGCTGTGAAACGGAAGGCACCAAACACCATCGAGATCGGCGAAAAAAAGGGTTGTAAACATATTTCAGTGAAGAGACTTTTAAAAATTAGTAGAACTATACATCATTACCAGAAAATGTGCGTAGACGTTTTTCATGATTGTAAATGAGTAGAATATGTAAAAATACGTAGAGTTGGCAACACTGCATTATCACCATTGTCATCATCACTGAAATCATTATCACAATTTTCATTATTTTTAATTACTCGTCACCCTATTGTTATCGACACTGTCAATACCACTCATTCTCGTCAGCAACATTATCATCATCAATACGTTTAACGACATTATCACAATTTTCATTATTTTTAATTCCTCGTCACCCTATTGTTATCAACACTGTCAATACCACTCACTCTTGTCAGCAACATTATCATCATCAGTACGTTTAACGACATTATCACAATTTCATTATTTTTAATTCCTCGTCACCCTATTGTTATCGACACTGTCAATACCACTCATTCTCGTCAACAACTTATCATCATCAGTACTTTTAACGAAACTATCACAATTTTCATTATTCTTAATTTCTCCTCAACCTATTGTTGAAATTATCACCATTACCATACACAGCTGTAGTTAGTGGACGGTTAGCGAGAGGAGGGGCAGGAAGAAAAAACAATAACTGGGAAATAAAAGAGAGATTTGGAATCAAATGATGCTACAATACTATTTTTCCAAATATAGCACATCAAATATAGCATATCAAAGAAATGCAGTATTTTTTTAAGATTAATAATGGTCTCTTACGATTTCAGAAGACATGCCCCACTGAAAATTCCTAACCTCATCAGCATACTTATCTTAACCATCACAATTTTCGGGCCATTAACAATGCTTTTCTTGTTATAACCGTTATTGTAAAATTGTCATCGCTAGCATCATCAGTATATCATCAATATCGATGAGATAATACTTCCAAACATTGTCTTACCTTAGAATTATAATATAAAATCAGTTTACTAGCAAGACTTGCCAACACTGTCTTGGCAGCATTAGAAGAATCGGGTGGTTGAAACAAATTCAAGTTGTTTGGTCCTAGCATACAAAATCAAACAAACTCGATGAACTAAAACATTACCAAAACAATGAATAAACAACTGTATATCAGCAACAAAATAATCTATACTTTACTTTATCATTAAGCTAAGAATCGAAAGTATCAACAACACAGAGGGAGTGTTTGATTCAATATGCTATTTGCAGGTGGGGGTCACGTGACTACACTTACCTTAAGATAATCAGCTACGACAAAATAGTATCCCGGGATGACATTAGTAACATCGCAAAGATATTAACTTCAAATATACAAAAAGAGGGCAAGCAATAGAAAACTGAAGATTTCTAAGATTTTTATGACTGGTGACCAAGTCTAGCTCTAATCATATTTCCTTACATAACAAATGATCATTATTGTTGAAGTACTTAATGTTAAGCTTTGCAATTTTGCCTTCTAGATAATGTTTCCATTTCTGAATACCCTTTTGTCATACCTCTAATATACTTAAGTTGGGTGTGGTAATATAATAAACCTGAATCTACAAAGAAACAATTATAGATTATAATCTTAACTAATCCTGTAGTTTCTCATTGGACGTCTTATCCCTACATTTAACCATTACAACCAAAGCAATCTTACAAATTTGAAAGAGATCAATCTCCAAATTTGGGTCAACATAGGGTTTAGGTCAAAACATATTCTTAGTCTTCCACAACGGCAACTAATTAAATAAATCTACTTAAAAAGAACGCAGGATATTGAATATGACGTGTAAAATAGTTCTACTTTTCCTTTCATTAGTAGTTGTTAATCACATTGGTGACATTTTCTATTACTTATACTATTTTTGTTTATTCGCAACGAGCAAAATAAAACATTTACAGTCCAATACTCGTATATCCAAACTTTTTGATTAGCACTAACCCAGAGTTAAATTTCCAAACAATTGTCTTGCTTCCGACCTTATAGAGATTAATTTGAGCCGATTCGTTGGGAATAACAAGTTTTTTTTTCCTAGGAAAATCTAAAGAGTATTTTATATCAACAACTCCGCGAGTTCCTATGACAAAGGACTTAATCTAATCCAGAAATTAACTATTTACTGTCATCAAAACTATTATAATCATTAAAAATCTTCAAATTCAAGAACCTGATAAGTAAAGTTGTTTAATACTGTTCTCTTGCAAGCCTTCATTAAACACGCACACGGGACCCATTTGACCCTCGAGAGAGGAAGGAACTCCCCAAACATGGTCCTGCCTGCCTGCAGTTATCACACATGCGTCAGCGCCAGGAGTTCCCTTTGTATCCACAGGAAGTGGATTAATAAATGGTAAAGAAAACCTAAAGGACTGGCGACCACTCTGAAGTGACTCGTGCTGTTCACGTGAAACCGTTTGAGGTCCTCCGGAGCCAATATGGCAGCTGACAAACTCCTAAAATGACAGCAATGAATTAGGGTTGAAAATAAGACTTGCAATTGGAATTCTAAAGACTTCAATAAATGTGATTGTAGAAGCATAGGTCATTGTCACAAATAAACATAAATTTATCATTTTTAAAAACAATTTAAAAACAGGGTATCCTGTGTTAAACTCGTGGAGTAGGTAAGATACTGTGTCAGGGAGTAGTTGTATATATATATTATATACTAAAAATAATAAAAGTTATTCTGTGGTAAGCTCGTGGATTAAGTAAGATACTGTGTCAAGGAGCTGATGTAACTTGACTGTTGTTCATTGATTAATATACTGTACACATGGTCAACCACATATGCTTGTTTGCCGAAGTCATGTACCGAACACTGAAATATCACGTGACGTATTGAACACTGGTAGCCGAATAAGAGCATTCTTAACAACCATTTAACGAATGCATGAATACGCCCGCCGAACATGAGGCGATCGGAAATCGATTAAAAATTTTCTATTGTTTACGCCTGACATCGTGATTCCCGGGACCTATCCCGATAGCTCTCCACGAGCTAAAAACGGAGACCATAACCCTTTCAATCCCAGTTCAATTATTAAGATCTCCTAACTTGAGCCCATAGTATTCATTAAACAAATTTCAGAGAATTTCACTTTTAATCTTCAGTAGTTTACTTTGTTTGATCATTTTCATTTTCTCACTACCAAATGTCTTATTTTGTATTTGTTATGTAAGTTGTAGAGGAAGGGAATGCAAACGTTGAAACTGCACTTCAGGGAATAGCTTACTCAGCCTCAAACTTTGTGCACAATAAACGATGAAATGGTTCTCTCTGAAAATAAACACTGAGAAACTTCAAAAATTCGCTGGATTTTGAGCAAACTACGAAAAACTGAAACTATGGCAAATACTAGTTGTATTCAAACAAATTTGGTATCAGACGAAAACTATAACATTAGACTTTCATCTCACGCAAAAAACGGCAACGATATCCGTTAATCCAAGGAGAAACCACAAGTTTTTGAGAGGTGTTCAAACTGGCCATTTTGATAATGGGGGACCCTTGCAAAATGTAACGTTCTACTTATTTCGTCTTTGTAGTCCCGATAACTGTAAAAGGTATCATCACGCTCTAGTTTTTGCGACTAATACAGAAAAGTGCTCAGCTCTCAGCATTCCAACGTGCAATTAATGTATTCACTAGTATTGTTTTGTGCCGTCGTCATCCGCGTCACCGTCTTCTTTGCTCAATAAAGAACTTTAACCCTTTCAGTCCCAGTTATATTGCTAAATTCTCCTAACTTGAGCCCATACTTTTCATTGAAATAGTTTGAGAGAATTTCACTTTTAATCTTCAGTAGTTGGCTTTGTTCGATCAATTCTCATTTTCTCATTACCAAATGTCTTCCTTTGTATTTGCTATGTAAGGAGAAGTTCAGTATTGATATTTTATTGGGAGTGAATGGGTTAAAATGCGAAGACGGCAACAGCGACCGAATCGGATAAGAGCAATAGCTTTTATTACTGGAAACAAACGTCGCACGTAGGAATGTAACGTACAGAGACTCTGATAACTGTCTTCCTTACTAGGGATTTTAAGAACTTAGGACGGAAAAAGACGACGGCAGTTTCTCGTTACGTTTTTCTGTTTTAGATCATCAATAAATTTTATCTTTCTATTTTTAACAAGATTCATGATCAGAAAAAGCTAAAATTCTAACAATTTTTTAACCCCAAAAGAGAGTTTTTTGCGGCATATCACTCAAGACGACGGCAATCGGATCGTCAGTTCGCTACATGCCAACGTGCAGCGTTTGTGTTCAATGATTGGGGCTATTGTTCTTTGCTGTTCTCGTGGCATGTTAAAGGTGCTGCTATGATCAAATTATGTTTCTTTATTTCACGTTTTGCAAAAGCTCACCAATGCCAGCCTTTCCCAACCCAAAAAAAGTTCCTCACAGAGGCAAGATGATTGGCAGTACTTACTTCGTTAAAATTGGGAAACCTCATTGGACAACTGAGTTTGACGTCATTGTCAACGTAAATCACAACGGAGCTATTCCCAAACGTTCGGCGAGGATGGTGAACGATTGCCACAGAATGCTTGAAGGAAAAATTTGGTTGATGAAATTGCAAATTTGTTGAAATAGAACTATATCTATCATTGATCAAGCTCATAAAGGATAATACTAATAACAACAAGTAAATACTTTGTATGTGGCATGAACAAATGAAAGGCTTTCGGGCAACAAAAATCTTTTCCAGAGCCAATAAGCATTGGGTGCAATATTCAAGGACTTTCCAGAGTCTAGCTGAAGTGTTTTCCTCAACATTAGAATTTTCCAGGGTTATTAAAGGCCGTTGCTGCCCTGTCGTAGAATTAGAAGAGTCTAGCGAAAGGAATACAAAGAAGAGATCTCAATAGTTATTCGGAGTCTTTAAAGATCACTTAGCTTCAGCATTACCTACCCACATGTGATCCGAAAATAGTATTTGTGGTAAACATGCAGTAATATACTCCTTTTTGTAACACACTGCGACGACCAATTTGTTTTCTTGGGTAAGAAATGCCTCCATGCCATTTCCACTTGCAGTAAAGAAGCTTCAAGAAAACGATAAAAACAAAACAAGAACATTACCAATGAGGTGAGGTACGGAATCTAAAAACCAGTAAGGTTTATATCGTCTTGGAATGGAAAAATCCTCTTCCAAATTCTAGAAAAATACTTTACTACCGTTTTTTACAATATACATCAAAAACACATAATAAACATATTACAGAAATTGGTAAAGGTTAATCAGAATAACTAAGAAGCTAAACAGGCTGAGTAACTTATATTGTTAAATGTGTACATGGTGATGTGGTATGGTAACAAGGCTAGCATGTAAGCAAAAAAGCTATAATATCAGGCACAACGGAAGAGTAAAAAAGAAAATAAATTATCAAATAGAATGAAAAAGACGCCTAAACTTAGCAATGATATTTTTGGAGAACTTAAAATAAAATTATTATAATTTGAAAAGCAAGAACTGTAGCTAACTCATTACATATATACTATAAGGCAGATCTTTAGGTTCGTTAAGAACTACTTTAGTCCACACTGAAATTATAGTGAGGCGAATCAAATGCTATGTTTTAACATCTACTTTGCTATTATAATTTTCATGAAATAATTACTATTGTGACTGTCCGCGGGCTCTGGCTTTCAGCAGAAAGCTGAAGCACCACAACCTTTTCTCTCAAAGGAGTTCTGCCGTATGTGTAACCAGTTTTATCCTATGTGTAACTAGCTGTGATCTACGTGTAACCAGTTTTAATTTGCCCTATGTGTAACCAGTTTTCCCTATGTGTAACCAGTTTTACCATATGTGTAACCAGTTTTGCCCTATGTGTAACCAGTTTTACCATATGTGTAACCAGTTTTGCCCTATGTGTAACCAGTTTTCCCTACGTGTAACCAGTTTTACCATAATCTGTAACCAGTTTTGCCCAATGTGTAACCAGTTTTACCATATGTGTAACAAGTTTTGCCCTTTGTGTAACCAACTTTGCATTATGTGCAACCAGTTCTATAATTTAAAGTTTCATTACGATAATTTATACATATCCAAAGAACATGGAAACCTGGAATGGCACGATCTGAATTATATCATTGAGAAAGAATGCATTTATCAAACCAAAAATAAGAGAAAGTAAGCTTTTGTGCTGTGTTATCGCCTATCAACTCGACTTCCAGCAACAAATAAATATTAAAAAGGCAGTTTAGGAAAGTAGTTGTGTTTCTAGAATCACTTATTCATATTCAAGTGCAATGTCAACATACAAAACAAACCTATACAGCTGTCTTCGCCGTCGCGGTCTTTTCTGGTCACTATTCGCCTCAATGCTAAGCTGAACAGTCTCTAGGTGAATCCAGCCATGAAAAGTGAACCCTCCTCCGCACCGATTCTGGATAGCTGGAACGGTTATACCCTGCAAAGCCCGACAACGATACTTAATATCAATTTCAGACGGTAATCATGATAACTATGAAAGTCAGTAGCAACAACAACAATTTCATTTTTTATCATATACATTATATATATGGCACTGCTTCCCTGAAATAACTAAAAAAAATATTCTGGTAAAGTTACTGCAGCTCAGGAGCTAAATAATGCAAAGGAGAACTAAACTCTACAATTAACTTTCCATCATATGCAAATATGCATAGTAGAACAATCACATGAAGTTTTTTTGAAGCTGTAAGCCAGGCGATAGACAATATTTGACCGGCGGCTCAATATAAGATGTCTGCGGTTGCTTACGAGGTAGTTACGATATTAGGATGATTAAAACGAGGAAAAGCCTTATTATTGTGTGGCTTTTAGCTTCTCTGAAAGAAAGAAACGTCTCAAGACCTAGATTGTTTAAAAAATATCAAAATTTTGAAGCGAACTAATATATCTATGCTCTGAATATCGCACCCTACGTCGGTAGGTACTTCACATATGATTTTCCCAATAATCACGGCCATAGTAAGGACGTAGGTATCAGAATATAAGGCCGTAGTAGTAATTAAGGTACTAAAATATGCCCGTGATTATTAGGAAAATCATATGTGAAGTATCACCGCCTATCGTATCACACCGCTGACAAGCTCATTTGCGACCACAGTATCAAATTAACATTTTCCTTGAGAGAATTATGCCACAGTATCAAATTAACATTTTCCTTGAACGAATTATGCCTTTTAAAGTCCCAACATATCGCTTATTTTTTATCATTGAAATGAAAAGTAGAACCCTTTTTCAGCAGTACTAAATTTCAAAAATTCGTTTACTGCTTAAAGCACTGCGAGAAATAGAAATTCAGTTTTAAGTACATTAATTATCACATGTTTCCTTGTAAAACACCAATGACCGTGAAGGATGTATGCCTACTGCTATGTCACAGGTACCAGTCTCTGCGCCTAGGCAAAATTTGAATTCCTAACTTATCTTAATTAAAAAGCATACTTAATAAAGGTTCGGAATTCTTCTTCTGTTCTTCTGATTCTGAGTTCATAGATGACAATAGTTTTCATTTTGAGATTAAAAAACAGATATAGTACTTGATTTTAAAACCTTAATTAACATTTTCATTGATCTCTATTGGCCTGTGGGGGTCCTGAATGTTTACGCCTAACTACAGAAGATAGGAGAATGTTTAATACTTTATCAATAAAATTATAAAAAAGGTAATAAATTTAATAAAGGATATTCTTTAAGGATTTCTTCTGGCGAAGTCTAATGATGAATGACGAAGATAAAAAGATGCTGTGAAGATGGATAATGAAGTGTAAGCTTTTGTTGAGGAACGGAGCAGGTATAAGGACTTACAGATGAAGGATGGTGAAGATCAAAGTAATGCTTGGCTCTTGTTCTATCACCAGAAGCCGCCATCTTCACAAGTGCTTGCAGAAGCGGGTGAGTCAATTGTGACTAAAAAACAAAGCAATAACTATGTGATAATTAAAGCAGCACAAAATAGACAACAAGAAGTTAAAAATGGTTTGAAACTTTCAATCTGCTAAGAGCAAATTTAAACCAGAACATATATACTGCAAGCCTCACCTGTAACCCATTCTCGTGGGGCCGAAATAAGCCAATCATCTGTTTGAACTCTGAGGACGTTACCGAGTGCGAGCCAATTGCTTCAAGAACTCCAATCAATGATACTACGATAGGAATCAATAAATAATCAATCTCAAAGAATATCATCAGAATTTCATAAACATAACAATTTAAAACGACTAACAAAACTGTTAATAACCACTTTGCAACAAATAAAATGACAGTCTGCAAGAGAGGCTCAGAAAGTATGGTCTCTGACTAAAATAGCCTCGGGTTTGCTTGTTAAACTTGCTGGTAAACACTTGTCCGGCTTTCTCCCACTGTATCGCTTATGGAAAGACACGATAATCTCGTGATATTAACTGACAAATAACAAACTTTTCAAGGTAACGACAAGGGACCAGTTGTTCAAAGGCTGGTTAGGTTTAACCCTGAGTTAAGCAAAAACTAAAACAGGAACTTTTCCTTTAAAAAAGGTAAACGATTATTTATGAATACTGTTTGCATATTTGTAGAGAAATTCTTGTTAATCCCAAAATTTTACTGTTTTTGTTAACAATAATTACTTTTTTTGGCTTGATTCTAGTTCTAGTCTCGTTAATGTCAATAATACATTTGTCAATTAAACCATTTTCGATTATAACAATAACAATTTATTATACATTTCTCGATTATGACATTGCAAATTACACCCTTTGTTAATTATAACATTGTTAAAACCTAACAACTAATCCTAGCTGTGATTGGTAATAGAAATGTTTTACTTTACCTCCTAACTCACGATCCATTTCTGGCTTATCGAGAATGCGTACTACTTTTGCAAACACCGCCGTCACGCTACACACCATTGCATTGTGAGCAGATGACTTGCAGAGGAGTCTCACAGTCTCTGCGGCATACCTAGGCAACAGAAAAAGAAGATACAAATAATTTTGACTCATAAAAAAAATTCAATTATCATCTTTATCAAAGCTGCTAAGACGATGCTACAAACAGGTGAGGTCAGTACAATAAACTGATTACTAACTTCTGCTAGGAGCAGGCACGAAACAGATTAAAACTTGGTTACAATCTTGAGGCATTTTTGCAAAAAATTACAATGACAACTGCGAAGCTTTCGTAGCAATTGGCTATAGAAGAATGGAAAAAGTAGAAGATTGCTTCAACCTATTTGCTTCTCATTTTTCTGTACATACAGATCCTACAAGCGCAATTTTCTCAACGATATGCAGGAAAAAGTATAACCGTTAATTAAATGTTGTTAAGATTGTGTGTGACGCTTATTTGTCACGGTTGTGACTCTGGACTGTGCGCATGTCAGGTTTGGTTTCTCAGCCAAGCGTCACGGTTGAGTGTTACAACTCTATGTTCATAATTGTGTGTAACACTAAAATCCCCGCCTTAGAGGTGCAGGGTCCCTTAATTGGACCAACACCATCCTTGTCGAAATTCGAATAATTGCGCACGTGACCTTTTTATTTTCGCCATAGTTGACACAAAATACGTACTAGGTTCTGCTTTTAAACTCCAATGGAATAAGGATCTCGTCCAGGTTAGGGAGGGGTGGGGCGTAAAGCTATTAATCTACTCTACCCCACAGAAAACAGGAATATATTTCTGATAGTAAGCCGGCGGTGGTATATCATACTACGTGTATTTTACATGTTTTTCAATCATTTCTCCCCTTTTCTCCACATCTTTTAGCTAGTCTCCTCAAACACAAATGTCAACGTCTTTTTTACCTTTGATGTTCAACAGGGAGCCACGGAAACCAGTCAAAGAGCATCAAAATAATTTCGACATTGTTTATAAATTTGTTTCTATCTGCACAATTTCCTTCGACAGCCTGTAAAGCAAAGAGTAAAGCATGAGTTAAAAATAAGCGGAGAGATAAATATCTCCGAACTAGACATAACACGCGACACATCAAATCCCCAATCGGGAGCCTACAGAGTCAGGGCTATCAGAAAGCGTTAACGACTCCTGTATTCCCTTCTTACACTTGAATAAGGTTTGATTTAATGCACTCTCTAAACTCTTTTTTATCTTACTGAAGAAACTTTCCCAGCAAACGTCACATAAATCATGAACCAATAATTACAAGATGTTTATTTCAAGGGCAACGAGAGCTAGGACAAAATCCCAAACCCCAAAATAATGGGATTTTGTCCGAGTACTACTTGTCATTAACAATACGTTATCGTTAACAACTGTTTCGTTGTATCTTTTAAAGCCTGCTAGTGCTAAGTTCACTCACGTTACTTTCTCAAATATTCAACCACCTGTTTAGGCTGCAAAACATTAACTGACAGAAAATTCTGAAGTTATTATTGCTTTGAGAAAATATCTAATTGAAAATTCGAGAATTTGAAACAATCCATCCGACGGAAACATAGAGTGGAAAATCAAAAAAGGACGGATGACTCATAACACTTGCTATGTCATAAGTTGAAAGTTGCCTCAGCGTTTCTATAGAAACAGTTTAACGACGTTCACTGCATGCAACGATGGACTCCAGTCCCGCAAACGTCAATTGAATAATCTTTTTTTACCACGTTGTAAAACTTATCATTTGTAAAACTTTCTAGATTAGTTGAACGTTATTTTCATGCACCAGCACTTGGCACTTTGGCAATAATAAAATTTTCCATGAATCTTTTTTTATTAACTATTCATTATCTAAGATGTTTCCGCAAGCAAATACATTTCAAGTTTTACACTACTACTGGCGATAGAATTTAAAGTTTTTAAATTGTTCAGTTTTCTACATTTTGGAATTACGTGTTCATTATAGGTTTTTGCACATTCCACAAGTATTAATTTAGGCTTTTGCTGGGAATGACAATAAACTGACTTTTGTTTGAAACATTACTGAATAACTAGCAGCATTTAGACACGTACCCAATTCAGCAGGGCTGTGATGCATTCGCGAGACGGTGATTTCATCTTCTTTAGATATTCACAAAAGGATGAATAGCCAACAATATCTTTAAAAACTTCCTATAGTGCATTGAAAGATCACAATTATCACAAAATGTACTTACGTACTTAGTAATTATTACTCGGGCTACCTGTGGTAGGCCGAGTCTAGGTCTGCGTTTCCTATCTATCGACTTAAGTAAGCATGCGTTACTATCAGGGCTCGAAATTAGCACTCGCAAACTCGCGAAATGCGAGTGGTTTTTTGAAGTTGCGAGTCTAAAAAATGTCCTCTAGCAAATATTTGCGAGCACCGGTTTTTTTCCTTCTTCTCAATTAAAAATGTAGCTGTTCGAGAACCTGCGAAAACATTGAAGGCAGTCACTGGTCAGCGGTTTTATGTAGAACCTATTTTCAAATTAGCTGCGCGTTCCCGTTCTACGTGGGTGAGCACAGAGACTGATTTCGTGATTTTAATAGGTGACGGATGTTAGTACAGCGGCAATGGAGACCACAAAATTAACGCTTTGATGCCAATTTTTTTTCACATTTATTTTTTCACTTTTCAGGTCGCTGAAAATCTTTACATTGATTTAGTTCTCAAAGGGAAAATGGCTGCATTGAAAAGTAGCTGGTGAGGTTCTTAATTTTGCTAGTAAAAATAAATTTATCTTACTAGCAAAACTTTGCTAGAGGACTAAAAAGTTAAGTTCGAGCCCTGTATTATGGCTACTAGAGTCGGTCAGCGGTGCGACGATGTTTCAAGATTGAAAACAACAGAACAAGGCCCGTTTAAGTCCGCATACACATACTCAGCTAGGAACACTCACTTGGAATTTTGTTTGAAGAATTTTGTGTGTGAACTTGAAGTTGAATAAAAGTATTTAGAACTTCAAAATTCCATTTCGAACTACGATAAAATTAAAACACGCATTATAGATCGCATACATTTCTGATGTTCCAAGCTTAAGTGCAGCCCGAGCAAACGCCTTTACAGGCGTCTAGTTTGTTTTAAACCTACAAGTCTATTTAGTATAAACTTACTAACAATCTAGCACGTATCCTGTTCACTGATTGGCTGCTCTATACTAGAGGTCTATTTGTGATAGCAAACGAGTAGAGAAAAGATGGCGAATCAAAATAGTAATGAGCCCCCTTTTGCTATAATATCAGAGGATTTCATCGATAGTTTAGTTCATAGGCTCTTTTTTGACCGATTAGAAGGTTTATACTAAAACAATTAGACCACTTGGGCCTCGTGGACTACGAGTTTGAATATTCTGTTCAGCGTACAGCCTTACGGGCTATTGCCTCGTAGTCCCTTCGTCCTCGAAATATAATCGTTAAAATTCAATTGAATGTGATGATTAATCAGGAACCGCGCAACAGCTGGGGG
>JAOTRI020143930.1:0-10592 GCA_028564885.2 Zoanthus sanctaehelenae
ATAACTGATAACACAATGCTATACATATTTCAACACTTATTAAAATAAAATACCTATCACGATATCCTTCTCAAACATTCAAGATTACGTTTATGTTATAATAATAACTTGGAAATTTATTTTATTTTTTCCATTAATATAGTTAATGGTTCCGAAGTATTGATTTTTTTTGATATACCTCCATAAATAATATAGCACTTCAATACTCGCTGAAATTTTTTTGTTGTACTTAAGGTTTGGTTAAATGTCTTATTTTAATTTCTGTTTTTAGTTGGTTTTAGTAATCGAAAGGTGATGTAATCTTAATATGTGTTTTTATTACGAAAATATCTGTTGAACTTATAACTTATTGCGTAAAGTTGTGATGCAGCTATTGCTGTTTTTATCAGAGTTATATTTGCACAAAGTACTTTTGAAATGAACGTGTTTTTGTTTTTGTTGTGGTTTGTCGATCACAACATATGACGTTAATAAGTAATTGTTTTCTATATCGTTTTTGTATTTGACTTTTTGTCTTTGATTGAGTTGATGTAAATAATCAACAACACACACCTATTTAACTTCGCATGTATTATGTAAATAGATGATATATATGTTTCTAATTTTATAATTAGGTGTATTTTCCATAACTGATTACACAATGCTATATATTTCAACACTTGTAAAGAAATGTATGACCATATACCTCTCTAACGATTGAGAATACGTTTATGTTATGAGAATCATGAGGAAACTTATCGTTTTTTCGTTTTGTATTAATACTTTGTGTTTGATATAGTTGATGCAATCCGAAGTATTGTATTTTTATGATATACCTCACTAATTAATATAGCATACTCGTTGAGGTTTTCTTGTAGTAGTTAAGCTTAGTAATATGTCTTATTTTCATCTCTGTTATGGAGGTTGTTTTAGTAATCGAGAGGTGATGTAATCCTCATATATGTGTCTATCTTACGACAAGTATCTATTTAACTGCATACTTATGGCGTGAGGTTTTGATGCAGTTATTTCTATTTTTATCAAAGTTAGATTTGCAATACTTTATAACACGAGGTAGTTTAATTCAACATTTATTGAAGTATCGAGCACATAATATCCTTTTTTGAAATGGTCGAGGTTTTGTTTTTGTTGTGGTATATCGGTTTCAACCTATGACGTTAAGAAGTGCATTTTTTCTTATATTCTTTTTTGTATTAGAATTTTTTTTGGTTGAGTTTATTTGTATTTATTATGTAAATAGGTGATATATGTGTTGCTAATTTTAAAAATAACTTTATTTTCAATATCTGACACAATAAACTTATGATGTTGCTGTTGCTATTTTATATCAAAGAGATATTTGCAATAGTTGATAACGTTGTTTATGTCAACATCTCATGAAATATGAAATAGTATCACATTTACTTTCTCAATGATCGAGATAACGTTTTTGTTGTGGTATATCGGTCTCAACGTATGACGGTAATAAGGAAATGTTTTGTGTAAATGTGTGATGTAACTGTTGCTAATATTACCAATAGCTGTATTTTCAACAGATGGTTACACGATGGTGTTTACCTCCACACTTTTTGAAATATCTATTACAGTATACTTTTGAAGCCATCGAGATTACGTTTTTGTTTTTATAGATTCCAACCTATGACATTATGCAGGAAACATATATGAGATTCTGTTTTGTATTAAATGCTTGACCTAACTGCTATAACCCCTACTAGGTAGTTTAAGTTAAAACATGTCAGTTTGAAATTTACACCTTTTTTATAGTACATAAATTTGCTGGTTTTATATTTTTTCAATATCTAGGGCGATTAAGACACATACCTTTCAACTGTATATTCTTTTTTACGTAGTTATTGCTAATTCTACCAAGAATTAGGTGTATCTTCAGGACGTTACTTCACTTACTAAATGTATCCATCAAATTGTCAGACTATTTAAGCATCGAGATTTTATTTTCACTGGGTTTATCGTTTTTCAACGTATGACCTTAATAAAGAAGTTCATCTTAGATTATTTTCTATGTTTAAGGCGGGATTTAACCTAAAAGTAGTTGTTCTTCAAATACAAACTTTTCATTGAATTTATACCATGTTTCAACATATGACTACTAAACATGACCATCAACTGCATGTTTGAGTCTCTTGTTACCATGATAACAGCGCCAGGTTCAATAAACTGCTTAAAATTACCCTCTGCTTGAGAAATATATGCGCAAAATATTTTTTGCAGATTGACAGTATGAAGGTCTTTGTTTTATATCTTTAGAACTTTCAGTTATTTTAAATACTTACTGAGAGAAAAATATCTAAGCCTTATATCTAGAAAAAACGTTTTTCTTTAATTTCTTCCTGCCACACTAAAATAAAGCAGCAGAGTTACCTCGTTTTGGGTTTATTCCAAAGAAGATTTGCACTTCCTAATATTCAGGCACAGTATAATTGGCAAACTTAAAATCACAGAGTAGAAGAGTGTTTGCAATGAAACATTTTTGCCTATATACTAAAGCTCGATATTATTTTGGGTAAACAAAAACATGGTTCAGTTCAATTTCAATAGTTTTTCTAGAAACAACAGTTGAGAAGGGTTCGTGACACATCAAAAGAGAGAAAATAAATATGAAGTAACCCATGATTTAAAGCTAAATGAGGATTGCACTCAGATTTCTTAAATTTATGAATGGACTCAAAAAGTGAATGTGAAAAACAACAAATTTTGCCTGAAACACAAGCTGTCTAAACTCTTTTATTTTACTTTCAACTTTCCATTGACATAAAAAACATTATAAAACAATTGCTCGTTTACAGTAAAATGGATTTTTTATTGACAAACCTGAAAAACCCGAGCTGAAACCACCCATCTCTTGCTAGCATGTGCAGTCGATCAACCACAGAATACAAATCTGCCCCATCGCATTATGGGAAACCCCTGATTTTGCACAGGGAAACACCATTGCCTACAAATGAAAGTTTTCTTATACAAGTCTCCAACCAACCTAACATTTTGCAGCTAAAGTTCTCTAGACTTTTTAAACTTTCAATAAAATTAAGAAAAATGCAAAATGCAGCTTGCTTGGGCTAAAGCAAACACTCGTAGGGTCCGTTCTCCATGATACAGCAAGCAGCCAGTGCTCGAACCAAGAAAACTGGCTGGTTTGGCTATGATCTCAGTGTCAGTAAACAATTCTTCGATACTGACAAGGTTTAAGCCTTCTCAGCCCTTGATGATGAACTCAGGCATCCGAGATTTGCTCAAAAATGCCAAAAAATGGGATTATTTTGGCGGTTTTCACCTTGAAACTAAAAATTTTTAAAACGATGCCGCCTTTCACATGACTAACGTGAGATATAAAAGTGTGATTACGGGATCTGAGAAAAAAGTATTTCCTCGAAAACACAATGACTTTGTGAGGACAGTAAAATTGAGGAATAAGACATATATATTTTTATTTATTTGGTTGATTATTTCACAATTGAATACAGTATTTCTGTTGCAATTTCTCACCTCGACTTGTTTGGGTGCTTGTTTTGTTTCACGCTTGAGCAAAGCAATTTTTTGCCGACATAGAAACCGCAAATTTTCCGTTTTCTTTTTTTTCTATCCAGACTGAGAAACATGACCTACTCCATGTAAAAAAACACGTAATCATTTTTCCTATAAATAGCTGGTTAACTCCCGCATTTGGGTTTATGCACTCCTCGTGCTGAAAACAACAACAGTAAACACATTGGCTTCCACCGTTTGTGCCGTTTCGATCTTCGAAACATCTTAGACAAAAACATCACCTTTAAACCATTAAAATGTATAGAATCTAATGAAGTTGTCCCTTAACAGCATGTTTGTAAAATATTAAAATGTGCAAATGCAATTGCTGCCTACTGCTGTAATATAAAGCGAAGGCATAGGAACGTGGAAACAGAACAAAAGGAAATAAACATAAGGACGAATAAAATGAATAAACAAAAAGAAATATAAGTTAATAGGTAAATAGGTGAATGTGTGAGTCTAAAAAAATGGATAATTAATAGTGATAATAATATCAATATTATTACTAATAATAATATTAATAATAATAATAAAATATATATATATATATATAATAAGATAAATAAATACATAAATAAAAAAATACATAAACAAATAAATAAATACATAAACAAATAAATACATAAATAAATAAATAAATAACAATAAAGTTCAGAACAGTAATTGGTTAAGTTCTGTAGCCTCTTGTCTTGAGTTTATAGACGGTTGCATCTTTTTTATGTAGAGGGCTTCTAAAAATCTAAGGTTCACAGGGTCGCTCTCCACGTCTATAATTGAGACTTCAATGTCATTCTTCTTGTTTTGACATTTCCGCAAGTGTTTGAATACGGATGGTGCATTGCTCTTAACATGTTCTTGTACTCGTTCGTGTACTTGTCTAATAGTGCTACCAATATAGTATTCGTTACACTGTTTGCATCTGATTTTATATACTGCACCACGCTTTTTGCAGATATCGTTGTTTAGAGGGCAGTTTTCTTTATTGCAGGGCTCGGCTGTTGGTTTACTTTAAAGAGCTTGTCTCAAGGTCGATGGGAAATGCGGATTTTAAAGCCTTCTTTTTTAAAAATTTTTTAAAGTTTTTTTTAAGTTTATAGTCAAGTGTATCGATGAAATAAGGGATGCTAAGGTAAAGCCACTCTTGTTCCTGCGCGGATACACGCTCAGTTTGGTTTCTCTTTTTGGTTCGATGGTGTTGCGCGTTGAAATTGCTTAGATTAATAATTTCCTCTGGGTAGCCGTTGAGCCGAAGGACGTCGTCAAATTCCTTGATTCTTGTTTTTCTGGTTTTGTGTATAGAATCAATCTTTCTCTAATAAAATTACATAATTTCTAAGCAATGATTTGCGTTTTTGTTCATTTTCCTATACGCTTCTTCTTACACATATCGTTTAATTTTTTTTCCAGTTTGGACAATTTTAATATTACGTAGATTGTCCATCGTCTTATCGAAAAGAGCATTATTCATAAGCTTTTAAAAATCTTTTTCGCTACGCTCACTCGTGAGATATCTTTTTGACTCGAAAATAAAATCCGTATCTCCGTGCGCCCATGCAATATCCTCTATTTATTTTACTTTACCTTATTTTTATTTTTACTTTATTTTGTTTACTATTAACAATAACTGTTTCACATCTTTTCATTGTTATTGAATGTTTAACATATTTGTCCTTGTTGTATAATGTTATATTATCTTAAAACCATTTATTTCTTTCCTGGTAAAATTGGAAAATCTTGTACATCAACTTCATATAAATCTGTTTCTTTCAACCATAGTTTAGTTTCTACAGCTGTATTTATTTTACTTTGTGGTAGCCATTGGTAATTCCCAATCCGTAACTGTCTAGGCATTGCATCTCAATGTAGGTTATTCATATCACCACTGCTAATTGTAATACATCTGTCTTATTGTACAAGCTCAATAAATGACGTATAGTTTGCATATTAGATTCTTTCCATTGTTGTAACATAGTATTATAAGCTTCTTCAGATATAGAGGATATTACATGGGCGCGGTGAGATACGGTTTTATCTTCGAGTGTTGAAAAAATATCTCACAAGTGAGCGTAGCGAATGAGTGAAATATTTTCAACACGAGAAGATAAAATCCGTCTCTCCAAGCGACATGTAATACTCTGTTTATCATATAATTATCCATAAAATACTTTTCAGCCATGTTGAATGAATTGCAAAGCTGTCGTTAAGCACACTGAAGGTGTAACCAGTGTCACTAGTTAAAGTAACAAGTTTTCGAAAGGGAGAGATATAAGTATTTTATGGATAATTATATGATAAATGTATTTATCTTTTAGTTTAGGGTAAAATTTTTTTATACTTGAAGGTTTAGCTTCATTTAAAATTTCGATCTTTTTAAAATATTCATATTGCCAAGCTCCTTTTTGATTTACAAGATTAAATTGTTCATCATCTTTTCTTAATTCTTTTATACTTTTGCATTTATACCTAAATTATTGACTAATATTTTTATTTCTTTAAAATAAATCTATAATTATCTAAGAAACAAATTTCTTTTGTATTTGATTGTTTTCTCGTTTTTTTATATCAAGAAATTTATAAACCTCGACAATAATACTAAACGAAATAAACTTTTCTCTTGTTTTTGGTAAACATTTTAGTGATTTTGCATATTTTGATTTCTTTTTAATAAATAGATGAAAATCATATCCTGATCCATTATGAAAAATAACAAGAAAAAATTTAGGTACTCTAAAATTAATATTATATTGACTATGTCCTGCTCCTCGAAACTTTCCTGTGATATGGCAATTATTTCTTATTCTATCGCCTCCGAGTTCTTTTTTACATATGTGACAAACTGTTGCATTTCTATAATTATATGAATCTTTGTCTTCCAATACCATTTCTTTCCTAAACCTATAATATTTATTATTTACATCTTTAACATCGTTAAATAAATTTTTAACAAATAATTCTGGTATATCATTGTTTTTGTCACTGATTATTTTCTGTTCTCTATAATCAGGAATTACATTTAAATAAAAAAAATCTATAAAAGTTATAACCCGCCGGTTTATGATAATATATATCTGGTTTATTTAAATTTAACATGTCTATAAGAATCGATTCCATATCTGCATAATAAACAACAGGCATTTGCATTTGTTTATGATAGAATAATTTGTGAATAAATGGTTTTGAACATTAAGGTTAATTATATCTTGTGAAACAAATCTTGAAAATTTTTCAATGTATTAATAATGATAATTCTCTCCATCCCTTAGATATATTAAATCAAAAATGTTATTGTTTTTTATTTGTAGATATTTTTTACTTATCCTACTTGGTGACACTACTTTTGTAATATTATCTTAAATATGGACATTTATTCCATATGGATTATTTTCTTCGAATTTATCTATATGTTTATATTCAGTTGGAAGTTCAACACCATCCAAATTAAATATGTCAATATATTTTTCCATAGGTTTAATTCGTTCTGGATGTTTATTATTTTAATGTTAAACACCAACTATAATTGACCACATAAAACATCTATCGTCTTTTTTTATTGTATTAACTTTTGTATGTTTATCTGCAAAAATTGTTGGTAATTTAAAATAAAAACTTCCTCTTGTTGGTTTATAGATATCATCATTGTAAATATTCTATTTTATCTTAAACCCAATTCGTTCCTCTTGTCTGCAATTCAGAAATGTATTTATCTAAATCATCTAACATTTGCATTACATTATTTGCAACAAAACCATTTTGTTCGATTTTTCGATACTTTGTTTAATAATAAAAAAGTTTTATTTTTTCTTGTCCTGTTTTTATATCTGTTATTACATATTTGACACTTAATGCGAATTTATTAATTCGTGTTTCTTTTTCCTCTGTAATAAGAATAACAACATTCGGTAATACATTTTGTAAAAATAACTCTTGGTCTGCAACAGTTCTTTCTAAAATCTTTAGGTTTAAATTCATAAGTATAAAAATGCCCCCTTTAATGCTTTCTCTAATAATCTAACTCTAAATGAATTATATTTATTTAATGCTTTCTTAACTTTATTTTTTAATCTTGTAAATTTAGCTGTTATTTTTTTTGTAGATTGATTAGGTACAATCTTATCTACAAACTACTTTAGATTATAAATTCCTTTGTTAATTGTTCCTCGTGTTAAAGAATCTCTTTGATTTTCGCCAAATGTTTTTTGGAGTTCATAAATTTGCCAATTTCTTTTCATGTCATTTTTGTATATTGTTTTAGTAATCTAGGAAAGACGTATTCTTTTTATATTGTCCTTTGCAATTCCATGGTTACCTATCCGACTACGTATTTATTCTGTAAATTTTGAAAATTTGCTTTTTTTACTATTTGTTTAGTGAATGTTTGATAACAGGAAGTTGTGTATTTCAATACTTAGTAACTTTGTTTATCACATATACCGTTCAAACGATCGAGATAACGTTTTGTTGAGGTATATGGTTTTCAAACTAAAACTTACATTTGGTCTGCCTCTCGTCTTTCACATAGTTTTTTGATAACATGATATTGTTCTTTTTATGATAAACCTAAATCAAATTTTTTGTTCGCTAGTTTTTTAGATTTTATTTCCCTTGATATCTCATTAACTAATTTTATTACAAAATATTCAGTTTGAAATGCTTACGGTTTTAAACCCTACATAGATACTGTATATAGTGTATATTTTTGTGCCTTTTTTGTATACTTTTTATATTGCAGATTGTTATTATATTCCTTAACTACTCATTACCTTAATTCATAAGATGTCACCTCTATTTTTTATTTGATGGTAATTTGCATGTTTTCTTAAGGGTTTCAATGCATGGTATATTTTCAGAAAGTGTTTTTTATTCCTTCGTGTATCTTTTGTTTTATCTAATTAAAGTATTCCCAGATATGTAAAATGGTTTTATTATTGAGTTAGTTTTTGTTATCTTGCTTATAATTAGTGTTGTATATTTTTAAAGTATTTGTATAATGTCTTTTTTGTTCTTAGTTTTATGCTTTTTTGCTGTAAACCAGTGGTGGAGTTGTATATGTTTGTTATGCGTGAACATAAAAAAATGAATTTTATAACGAAAATTTTTTAAACTCTTTTTATGCACTTAAATGAGATTTCACTTTTTATTGGTTCTTAACAAAAAATAGTAGTAGTAATAGTGATTGATTTAATTAAGTTAAACTCTTTCAACTTTCTATTCTTAATTACCGTTTTCAGGATAATGAATAACAGTGATGAAAGAAAATGATGAAAGAAAACACGCAATCGGTTAAATGTAAGAGAAACAAGAAATTGTTTTAAAATATTTGTAACTGTTATTCACGTGGAACATTTTGACGCTGATTTACGCAAGCCCAAACTGTAAGTTTTCTTCGTTTCTCTTACAAATTAAGTTACTGGAAAGTAGCATAACTATCAGAAATCACGCACCTCAAACAAAATTATTAACCCCTGAGGGTTAAGGATTAACAACCCCTAAAAGTTAGATATTAACAACCCCTAAAGGTTAAGGATTAACAACCCCTAAGGGTTAAGGATTAACAACCCTTAAGAGTTAAGGATTAACAACCCCTAAGGGTTAAGGAGTAACATCGGCTTACGGTTAAGGATTAACAACCCCTTAGGTTTAAGGATTAACAACCTTTAAGGGTTAAGGATTAACAACCCCTTAGGGTTAAGGATTAACAACCCCTTACGGTTAAGGATTAACAACCTCTAAGGGTTAAGGATTAACAACCCCTTAGGGTTAAGGATTAACAACCCCTTTGGGTTATGGATTAACAACCCCTTAGGGTTAAAGATTAACAACCCTTTAGTGTTAAAGATTAACAACCTCTAAGGGTTAAGGATTAACAACCCCTTAGGGTTAAGGATTAACAACTCCTAAGGGTTAAAGATTAACAACCCTTTAGGGTTAAGGATTAACAATTTTTAAGGGTTAAGGATTAACAATTTCTAATGGTTAAGGGTTAACAACCTTTAAGGGTTAAGGATTAACAACCCCTTAGGGTTAAAGATTAACAACCCATTAGGGTTAAGGTTTTACAATCCTTTAAGGTTAAGGTTTAACACCCCCTTAGGGTTAAGGACTAACAACCCTTTAAAGTTAAAAATTAACAACTCCTTAGGGTTAAAGATTAACAACCCCTTAAAGTTAAGGATTAACAATCCCTTAGGGTTAAGGATTAACAACCCCTTAAGGTTAAGGATTAACAATCCCTTAGGGATAAAGATTAACAACCCTTTAGGGTTAAGGATTAACAACCCCTAGGATTAAGGATTAAGAACTTCTAACGGTTAAGGATTAACAACCCCTAAGGGTTAAGGATTAACAACACCTTAAAGTTAAAGATTAACAACCCCTTAGGGTTAAGGATTAACAACCCCTAAAAGTTAGAGATTAAGAACCCCTAAGGGTTAAGGATTAACAACCCCTTAGGAGTAAGGATTAACAACCCCTAAGGGTTAAGGATTAACAACCCCTTAAAGTTAAGGATTAACAACCCTTTAGGGTTAAAGAGTAACAACCTCTAACGGTTAAGATTAACAACCCGTTAGAGTAAAGGATTAACGACCTTTATGGATTCAGTATTAACAACTCCTAAGGGTTAAGGATTAACAACTTCTAAAGGTTAAGAATTAACAACCCCTTAGGGTTAAGAATTAACAACTTCTATCGGTTCAGGATTAACAACTCCTAAGGGTTAAAGATTAACAACCCCTAAACGTTAAGGGTTAACAACCCTAAGGGTTAAGGGTTAACAACCCCTAAGGGTTAATGGTTAACAATCCCTAAGGGTTAAAGGTTAACAACCCCTAAGGGTTAAGGGTTAACGACCCCTAAGGGTTAAGGGTTAACTACCCCTAAGAATTAAAGGTTAACGACCCTTAAGGGTTAGGGTTAGGGTTAAGGGTTAACGAGCCCTAAGGGTTAGGGTTAGGGTTAAGGGTTAACGAGCCCTAAGGGTTAGGGTTAGGGTTAAGGGTTAACGAGCCCTAAGGGTTAGGGTTAGGGTTAAGGGTTAACGAGCCCTAAGG
>JAOTRI020143940.1:0-10592 GCA_028564885.2 Zoanthus sanctaehelenae
AAAAGCACATTATGTTGAGCAATCTTTATAATTCATAGCATCAGTTTTTAAGTTTCCCAGAAAATTAAGGCAGCAAATCCAAATTATGAAAATGAGATCCTAAATTTTTTGCATATCTCATTAAATACGAACAAACATTACTTTCTGTATGCAATTGCTTAAAACAAGGTCACGGTAGCATTTTCTTCAAAAATATACTGGTTAGCAGATTATGATCAAAGCGTTATATATTTTGGAAAGTGTTCCAGAGTCACGTGACCATGCGAAGTCTCTAGATCTCTATTCAAGTCAACTGACGTTGAAGTAACTCCTCCTGTGCCAAATGAACAAATGAACCTAAATTGACACAGATTGTTACGGTGAACAAGTTTTAATAATGTGGATTGCAATAGCATATTTCTTGTTAGGTTTACATTATTTTTTTGTCCATTTTCTTTTATCAATTTTATTGATCAATTTACGGAGTTTTGGCAATCAACGTCAATTCGAAACACCAAAGAACAAAAAAGCACAAGAACACGACGAAAGATACTGAACGCGTGTTGGCTAACACAGTAACAGAGAGGTTAGTCGTACTTCATATTTCGGATATTTTGTATGACTAATGAAAGCAATGTCCATTTCTTTTATTCATTTTTATTTTATTTTATTTTATTCAATTTTCTTAAATTTGGTTTTGGTAAATGTTACATGTAAATAAAAAATACCACAGCCGTCAATCAATGGTTTCCCCCACTTCCAGTCTTTTTGATTCATTTTTGATTCATTTTTATTCAAAAATTGTTCTTTTCATATTTAGAAAACAAAAAACCTGTTTTCTCAAGGAGTCACTAAAGAAAAAATAGATGAAGCATGGAGAAGTCGATACAAGTGATATGTGAAATGCTTTTTAAAAATTCCTGCCCAGAATGCTGTTTGTTTTCCAAAACTTTCCAAAATTCTACAACGCGTGACAATTTAATATTTAGCTTTTGAACCCTTTGAACTCGCCGTCTGAGTGAAAACGAAAGTTATACATTCCAGGAAAAAATACAACGACAAACAAAGTTAACTTGATATCGACTCCATTCAACTTGGATTCTAAGTAAGATAGTGATTTACTTTAATATTCAGGTGTGTAATTTGTTTTTACATTCAAATTTTAGCAACTAATTTCTAAAGCGGAAAACAATTGTCGTTTCAAGGACCTCAAACTTAGTCAGCACACTTTGGGCGTTTATAGGTAATTCTTTGTTCGTTAGTTTCTTCAAACACTCGCCCTTTCAGGCATTTATGCACAAAAACCAAACTTCACTATAGGCTGAGATCCTTAATTTAAGATCTTTGAAAAAAGAGTGCAAATATATTGGCTGTAAGTCGATACCTAAGTTTTCGCAATCTGACGTGTTAATCACTAGCTACACCACAAGGACCAACCACACTGGCAACACAGCCGGACAAAGTTATATAGATGGTAACTGCAGGGGTTCCCAGGGCGTTATTTTTCTCTATTGGTATGCATATATGGTATTACATGCATTATATTTATGTGGTGTACTGGTTAACACGGCGGACTATAATAAACCGATAATGTGGGGTTCGATTCCCACTGAGGGCAATATATGATATTTTTCTCTGATTTCTTTCTAAAGTGTATTATCAGTTGGAAGCTCTATAAAACGGCTCCCTTTATAGCTCTAGGAGCCACTAATGTTAGAAAAGCTAGGTTACTGACAGTTTTAATATGTCTTGTTTTTTTGTTGTTTCTGGGAACTTCATTTTTAAAAATAACGATATTTGCCTGACATTTCTAGCGGTTTTGACTTATGAGAGAAATAGGATCAATGCTATGAAGCCGAACTTCCTTGTTTGTACTTTATTCATAAAATTAAAGAAAAAGGTTATGTGAAAAAAAGAGAAATAGCGCAAGATTTGGCTTTAGGACTCATAAAATCAGCATAAAATATATATTTAGAGAAACCGAAGTTGCTCGTCGATCGAACTTCTATAAACATGAATAAATGCTTCGATCCCAGTCAATAAAAGTACTAATAAAGCAAATTTATCGCGTGCTATAATGATTCTCTGACATCGATTCTAAAACTTAGAAATGTTTCTCGGGAGTAATAGCGTTTTCCATTTTTATTTCATGTCTGGGCAAGAGTTGAACTGTAACAGAAAAGTCATCACTTGATAGCATGCTTGATAAATTTTTATCAAAAGCAGCACTATACTTTATAGTCGATAGTCGGGGATTCCCCCACATTTAACTTATAATTTGTGTATGACCGTTTGAAATACATTGTGGGATACCATTGTCAGTTTATGCAACAAAGCCGATTGCACTATGAAGTCTTTAAGTATAATTTTCAGAACGCTAAAGACGTTTTTTTATTCAAATTATTATTTCCTCGAGAGAAAATGTAACAACTTGTACAAATTATACCCGAACAGAGAGGTTAGGTTCACTTACGTCATAATACTAACTCAAGAACAACAGCATTGATTGGCAGGATCAGAATTGTTTCACTCGAGTTCTAAAAATCACGATTACGGATGTATTTTTGCCATATCACGTTCTGTGATACATTTGTTACGGTTTGTCATTAAATGTGTGTATTAGTTACAAGTACCATAGAACAAAATTCAAAAAGGGCTAACGCGCTAAACAAGAACACGATGATGCGATTCTATAAACGAAACGTACATTACGGAACGTTAGATTTTACCTTCATCAAACCGCCGCTACGCAACATTTCTTTGTCAACTCTTCGTGAATACAACCGTTTATAGTGTTCAAAAAACTTCTAAAATATGTATTTCTATATAATGTAACCCAATGTAACATAAACTCAATCTGCAGACAGAACTGAATTAATTCAAATGAATTCAAACTTGAAAACTCGTCAGTGCAGCTCAGCGAATATATTGAGACTAAAGATACAAGTGTGAAAAGTTTTTGCAGACCGAAGTGTTCAATATCAATCGAGATGAGTTAAGCCACAAGGGCAAGCACAGGCGGCCAAAATTAAACAGTTCAATAGATTACGTCAATCGTACCGAAATGCCAACGGTATTTAGTACTAAACCAACGGTGGGGGTTTAGGAAAAAAGAATTAATTTGACATGCTTGAAAAAAATAGCATTACTAAAAACATGTTCACGCTTTTTTTTATTAACAACCTTTTTTACAAAAACATGAGCCTGAGGTCGAAAATCCCCAAAAATGTAAGAACATGCTGAGGCTGAGAAACAAGGTGAACAGAACATTTATTTATGAAGAAATAATTCAGTGGCAAAATTTGCTTGGGCTGATTGACTTAAGTTTGCAGATAACAATTTTACATCACAGATTTTTCATCTCACTTATAGTTCTTGAGACAAACTGGAAAGAAAGTCAGTACAAAGTACAAGTACAAATTTATGTACACAGAAAAGTAAATAGATATCTGAACAGACATAACTATAATGCAGCTGAAAAAAAGCAAAACAGTTACTGTTCATCAGCAGGATGCCCAAATTGTGTGCAATTCTACAATTGGTTTCGGCTCAATTAAATCCATTACACTTCTTGTCCCTAATCTGGACAAACGACCAACAAAAGCCACCTTCTTCCTCGAGCCTTCGAGCAATCTTTTCCCAGATTGGTTTCTTTCTGGTGCATATATCTAACTGTTGTTGGATTTTCGCTCGTCAGCAAATATATATCAATCAGTAAAGATACTTCATGATCCTCCCATTTGGATCCTCTCGATTCGCTGATATTTTTCATTTAGAAATACAATTCACAGATTGCGATCTTTTTTGCTCACATATAAACAAGCAGTTCGCCAAAACGCAGCAAATTTTGATGGATAAACGCACATGTACGCATGTGCAAAATCAAAACTAACCCGGGTTCGACCTAGGTTGGTGTTTACACAACACATTTCTAAACTAACCCGGGTTCTACCCGGGTTAACAGTGTTTACACGACAAAAACGAACCCAGGTTAGTTTTAACCCGGGTAGAACCCGGGTTAGTTTGTGCCGTGTAAAAAGGGCTTTACAAGGTTGATTTCTTACTCGATTGAATATGAGGCTTTTGACTCGTAGTCCATTCGTCCTCGATGTCTAATTGCTAGATATGGTTATAAGAAATTATCTTTATTCTGTCATGTTGTTAATATAATTTAGGCTAGCCTAAATCCTTTATGAACCTAGTGCGCTTATCTCCGGTTTCCGAAGTGTTAAGCGGATGAGAGTTTTTGACTTCTCTGGACGAAACACTAATCCATCGTAGGTTAGCTCCCAGAAGATGCTGGTATTCATTTACCTACCCCCGAAGGATGGAAAGCTGAGTTGGCTTAGGCAAAATAGAAGGTCACACAATTATTTGAATCTTAGCTAAGTGCTGGGATCGAACTGGGGACCTTGTGGTTGGAAAGCAGAGATCTTACCAATTGCCCCAACTACTTCCAATTTATGATATAGGTACAGCTTTATTTTTTATTCTTAATCTTTGTTTTGCCTTGTCACTTATGTGTAAGTTATGGTTTTAGTTACCCGCTAAATTTTCAACAAAGTTTTGTAATATTTATTAAATAAAACTTTTCCATAATCTGTTTTCTGCATTTTAATTTAGACGCAGCTTTAATTTATCTATATATCCACAAGGAATGCTCAACTGAGCTTTCTTGTTTTTTGCTAGGGCTTCCTTTTAAGCGCCTTTGTTCTTCTGGCGTACTACAACAGTTTCTTTGAAAAGTACCACGACCCAACTGTACGCGTGGAACGAACCGGTCGCTTTACGTTCTTCTATACCGTCGCCATAATGCTATGGATATTTGTGATAATCATCTATGTTGTTTGTTTTGCGGGATTAAATGCTAGGATCATCGACACGTGGAACGTGATAGTAAGTATACGACCATATCCAGGGGTTTCATTTAGGTCCGGGCACCGGGCAATTTGAAACCGTTTAGCTGCCATGATTGCGTAAAAATTATTTGCTTGCCGTCGGCTGGCATCCTAACTTTGCCGCCGTTTCAAAGGCGCACGACCTGATCACATGCGAATCGAAAGTTCAAGTTGTTGTTGCCCTAGGGAGTTTGTGAGTTTTGTTCGCGCTAGAGAGTTAGTGAGTTTTGACCCATGACACGTGACACGTTCTCCTCCAATCGGAAAACGGACTTGAGCTTGGAGGTATAACAAACAGTTTTAAACGAGCAAGAGTATTTATATATTTAATTATGCTTTGGGCTGATATATTGGATTTAACTACTAATTTTTTTTGAAAAACTAAACAGAACTTTGTAAGCATCACAAAGCTCTACTTATCGAAAAGAAGTCCTTAAATTTTATATTAATCCAGGATTAAATTAATCTGGGTTTTGTTGAATCGGACCCATGTTGGAAAAAACAACGCTTCACATTGTTTTCATTTTGCCCTCGTTAGCTGACGTAGCCAGCGGTTTTTAGGTTTCAAGGGTCAAGGTGGTGAGGAGAGCAATAGGGTCACGGTGGTGAGGAGAGCAATAGGGTCACGGTGGTGAGGAGAGCAATAGGGTCACGGTGGTGAGGAGAGCAATGAGAGTTGAAAACTAAAGAGACTCAGTATTTTTGTGAGAAAAATGTTTTGATTTTCAACACTTTGCGGTCGTCCCACTTTTTCAATTACTCGTATACATAATTACTGACGGAATTGGACCCCATTCAGTCTTATTACCGCATTATTTATTGAAACATGAATGTGTAATGGTCTTCTGAGAATGAAGAGAAGAAATCGCTCAATATTTATAGAAAAATTCCCTCCATTTAGTTTCTCCTTTAAAGCTGCCTACCCAAAGGAGTTGCCATCACCACCTCCGTGATCATTACTGTTACTACCATCATAGCAGCAGCATCATCACATCACACTCACCACCATCGTCATCTTCGTCACTATCATTATCATCTTCATCATCACCACAACACAGCTACATTATTTTCAATATCACCATCTTCATTGTCATCATTTTAATTATTATCAAATCCGCATTTATCATCACCGTCACCGTCATAGCGACTACCATCACCAATCTCATTATTACCATTTTAATAATCATAACAGCATCATCATTCTTGTCACGACCATCGTCATCTTTCTCGTTATCATCATCACCTCCACCACCACGACTATCATCATCACTACCATCACAATCATCATCACCATTATCATCACCATCACCATCATCACCACCACCACCATCATCACCACCATCATCATTACCACCATCACCATCATCATCACCATCATCATCATCACCACCATCATCACCACCATCATCACCACCATCATCATCACCACTACCACCACATCATCACCACCATCATCGTCATCTTCTTCTTCTTTACTACCACCACCACCATCACCACCACCATCATCATCGTCACCTCTACCATCATTATTATCATCACCATCTCCGCTTTGATCATCATCATCATCATCATCATCTTTACTACAACTACCATCATCATCACCACCACCACAATTATCATCACCGCCTTCATCATCATCGTCGTCACCACCACCCTCATCATCACCTCCACCACAATCATCATCATCACCATCACCATCACTATCATCATCACCACCATCATCATCATCACTATCATCGTCACCATTATCATCATCGTGGTCACCATTATCATCATATTATCATCATCACCATTGTCACCATCATAATATTCATAATTACTTCATCATAACTACTAACCTCATCAACTTCAGCATCATCATTATACTCTTCTTCATCGCCACTATTATCAACGTAACCACAACTTACACATCATCAGCATGAGCACCATCACAATTACCTTGAAGTCCATCATCACCACTCTTATTTATTTTATTTTCGTTACACCACAATAACGTTTTCGTTATCTTTATAAATGTTAAATATCACTTTCAAAGTATAAAGCGATAGACTGTCTTTTCAGATGATAATCCTGGATATTCGTAATCTTTATTATTATTAAATATCATTTTCAAAACTTGTATAAAACATTTGTGACTGTCTTTTCAAATGATAATCCTGGATATTCTTGTCTTTTCAGATGATAATCCTGGATATTCTTGCCGCAACAATGTTATTAGTCGCCTCATCACTTATTACCGATGAGATAACCAACTTACAACATTTCGAAACCCAGATGCCTTCAGGAGCTATTTCAGAGGTCAATTACTGTAATTTGATGGACCAACAATCAGATAAACCAAAATGCGGACATTTAAGAGGTGTTGCGGTGTGTATATTATCCGTTAGCAAAAATACATTTGCTATATTACCCTATCGTTTTGGTATACTAGAGGGACAAGCGAGACAAACAAGTTCTTACCATGGCGGGTGGCAATTTGTTATATTTTGGCGCTTGAGCGATTTCAGAATACTGATCGAAAAGTTTTAAGTTAAACCAATGAAAGAGTCGATAGAACGTCTGATTTAGTAAATTTAAGGATGTTTATCAAAAATGGTAAGATATCTGCTTTTCGTCTATTTGGCCTAAGCCAACTGAGCTTTTTTATCCTTCCGGGGTAGGTGAATGAGAATCAGCGTTTGCTGTGAGCTAATCTGCTATGAATTAGTGTCCCGTTCAGGGGAGTCAAAGACTTTTGTCCACTTATCACTACGGAAACCAGAGATACGCACCGGCTCCATGGGCCACTAGCCTCGTAAGCGATGTAGCTTAATGTTATAAATATTAATTTCACAAAGTATTACTCTGTTGTAGGGAGTCACATGACCGCAGCTACCACTTAGGTATTACAAAATGGTTGGTAATATCTCAACCTTGCTTAACTGTAAAGAACATTAGAATTACTATTAGATATATTTATCTTTATTATTGAAGCTAATCTATCTTTAATATAATAATATAGTTGATGTTCGCGGGCCTAAATATGTTTTGGGCCCGACTCAGGCTCATTTTAGCCCGAGCGCAGCCAGGGTTAAAATGAGCGCTGAGAAGGGCCCAAAACATATTTACGCCCAAGAACATCAACTACATTACTATTATTATAACTTTGAAGAGCATTTAGCACAAAAACTAGAACGTTTTGCTACTTCAGAAACATTGGCTTAAAGCGGCGGGCTCTAATATATTAGAGTCTGCCAAAATGTCCATTAGAGCCCGGATAATACGCCACAATGCTCGCTAAAGTTAATATAATACTCTTTAGAACATTCTAGACATTTTTCGCGCGCTTTTTGTAAGACGTGAGCGTGCGTATATAACTCGATAAACTCGTAAAGTCGCTATTTCTTGCATTCGGGAAGTTACTGAAAACTTATTACTTGAAAACTTTGTCTTTGCCTCCAACATAATAAAAACCTTCAGTGATAAAATCTTTTCAAACTATCATGTGCTTGTATTGAACCAAGAAAAAAATTTGAAATAGTTAAGAAGAATTCTTGAACTAATCGGCATGAGAAAACATATTTTTTTCTGCACTGAGCACTCAAATGTTCTAAAACAAATAACTCATGCGTAGCGTGTGTGTATCGTTTATCGTGCTGGGAAATTGGAAGAGCACTCGAGAGGCTAGAGATCTGAAAGCACTCTGCTTTGCCTTGTACAACTCTAACGCTTCTCTCGTACTCTCCCAACTTCCCGCGTGCTCTCCCAACTTCGATTCCCGCGTGAATCCATAACACGATACACGCACGCTACGCATAAATTATTTCTTTATTAAAAGTAAATTATAATTTCTTTAACATTAACTTTTTGCTCCAGATTCTTGCTGTGCGTGCAACCAGTTTTACGATCACTTTGTTTACGACTGAGTTCTCAAATTTTGTTTTCGCGCCTTTCTACTCTGCGTGCGTCCGTCGTGGTAGCGCGTGCGCTGCTTAAGTTAAAGATTACCGCCAAAAACGCCGTCCTCGATCCAGTTTACTCTCGGAGAATTGATCTCCGTTGTGAAGAAACACTTAAAGATACTTGCAAAAGGCGCCTCGAAATAATGGAAATATACTTGATGAAAGCCAAAAAAGACTCAAAACTAGATCTCTTTGGAGAAAAACCATAAAACGTGTCTGTCTCTGTGGACTTAACAAAAAAGAGTCCAACTGTACGAGCAAAGTGAAGAAAAGAGGAAAAAAAAGGAATGCAGCGTCTAGAAAATTTTAATTGATATATTGATCAGTATTTTATTTTAGTATTTTACTTATTATTTCTTTTTATCGCATGCCTTAAGAATACAGCATATCAGAGGCCTGGAAAACCGTTGTATACTCTGCCGTATCCAACGGGAATTGAAGTATTTCACCCGGCTTTCCCGCCGGCTTTCCCGCCGGCGGCCATTACTTGCGAGCGACTATCGTTTGAAATATTGAATTTTTCGCACAATTCTTTCATTCGCGTTTTGGCGCTCCTGCCTTGTCCAATTACCCATTTTCCAAAGACAAGGTCGTTCTTTAAGATACTTCAGCAAATCAATTTTTTCATTTTCTGTAAAATTGCTGTACATGTCCTTCGTGACCTCTTCAGCCATTTTGGATTAGCACCACGCGCGCTGTCACGTCTATGAGTGATTTGATTGGCTCTTCAAATTGATCGAGACATTGGTGTTGCGAGGCAAAGTTGCTGACAACATGTTCCACAAGTTGCAGAGAGAGAGATGTTACACGCGCAACTTGCAACGAAGTGACATTGCGTTGCAAGTTGCAGAAACAATTGTTCCGTGTAGCATGGCCTCAATCGTCAATGTATCCTTTTATATTTAGATGTGTATCTGTAAGTCGTGCACGCGCGTACTCTATTTGTTATTAATTTGTTTTGCACGCGCAAACTTGTTGTTTTTGATGTTGTTGTTGTTGTGTGGCGAATGCCGCGAATACTGGTTTTAACGGATTATCTATCGATTTTCCTTACTTTACTAACGTTCAGTTACTGTGCTCACTTAGTGGGTGGCTCCACCTGAATTATTCTTCAATTGGTACAGGATTTAATGGTGCCGAAACCAATAGTAGAATTGCACACAATTTGGGCATCCTGCTGATGAACAGTAACTGTTTTGCAATTTTTTTCAGCAGCATTATAGTTAATGTCTGTTTAGATATCTAATTGCGTTTGGATTTGCGTCATCTGTTTTAAAAGCAGGCTCGACTGTACTTACGATTAACATTAAAATTATGACTGATATTATTTGAGTTTATTTTGCTCCTCAACAACGTTTTGTCTGGTAAGATTTTGTTTTTGTTGAACTTTCTCGTATTTTCGGATTGTGAAATTTGTTTTTGAGACTTACACCACTATTCGTTTTGCATAGCTAACTCGATTGAGTTTGAGCACTCTTGTGAAGATTTAATTAACTGCTCTGTTATCTTCAGTCTCAAAATATTTTCGGAGCTGCACTGAAGAGTTCTCAAAGGAAGAAACAGCTCTGTCTAATTTAGACCTTAGGCAAAACTTAAGATAACATATGAATACGTCAATCCAAGGTTATGACCGCCATATTGCGATAAGGTGCAAAACCATTGGGGCAAGCGCTCGGCCAAAATGGCAAAATGCCTCTGGCTTTTGCGATAATGATGCAAGATATCCAGAGCTTTATGTTGTTAGAAGTCAGGCGTTCTAGTGCCAGCTGGAAAG
>JAOTRI020143951.1:0-10591 GCA_028564885.2 Zoanthus sanctaehelenae
AAAGAGGAACGACTTGTAACTTTCTTTATACCCGCAGGAACTTGGAGTGAGAACACACGATAGATATTATGTATGATGTATAGTTATTATAGTGATAGCTTTATCTGAGGTTAAGGCTCTGAAGTGTGTAGCCGTGAGTATTGTACAGAGTAAAGAGGATAATTTAGGTGAACCTATTAGTTTATTTACCAAGTCTTGTCCAAGGAATATCGGTGTACCCCCCGAATGTGTAGTTACCAACCCTAACGACAGTGACTGTAGGACCTTTTCTGAAACAATGAATAAAAAAAGCGATGACAGAAAAACCATGTTCGCTGCCTCGCCAGCATAATTGCCATTTGATGGGAGAGCTTGGCCATGGATACACTTCTCGGAGCCAAGATTTCAGTTGCTGTAAATATTCCTGATTGCCGCGAAGAACTGTGGATTGATTTAAGTAACCTTAAATGAACACAATTGAAAAAAAATATGTTAAATTCATAGCCTTCAGCCAAAGTGATTACTAGAATGGATCTTGATAAAAAGTTGTTTTCAAATGGGAGAATTGGAAAATCATTTAAAACGTACTCTTATCAAGATAGTAAAATATTTTACAACAGGGTTGTCACTATTATTTACTGGATGTGAAACCTGGAAACATTTCATTCACTTTTTATTCATTGATCCGCGTTTAGTAATAAAAAAAGGAAATACTTAAAGAAGGCAACTTAAATTCCAGATATTTCCAATGTTAGCTGGACGTTGTCACCTTAGTTTAGGATGTTCTCGAATTTTCAAGGAATTTCTGCTTCAATTTTTGGCGCCTCTAAATGAACTGACTGTTTTCATATATATATAACTGATGCGCATCGCCCCTGAATAGAACACTCTTCTCATTAGTATTGAAACGCTTATTCTGATTACTTTGTTATTTAAAAGGAGCACGCTCACCCAGGAGGCATTGCGCGCCTTTGGTATTGTTGTCGTCGGTGGTTTTTGGAAGAATGTCAGAGTCAAGAACATGTTCACTGTGTGAAGAAGACAGATGGCAGCAGTGGAAATTGTGGAAACACTTTTGGTGAGACAAATCCTTTTTTATCGTTACGGAAGTTTTATAGCTTTTAATATCTTTCAAGTGATGGCAAAATAGACGGGGGATGAATCAAGAAAGCTGTTTATATTCAGTACATAAACCATTTCTCAACAAACAAATTAAACATGCAAATCTTTAAAATTTAAAAAAAAACAATCTTTCTTATTTCCTTATTGTATTAATTCTATAACTGTATTGTCCAATTGCATTTAAATACTCTTATTATTGTATCAACTTCTCCTCACTGAATGGCAAAACATATCTGTACTAAAATTTAAAAGTGTTATGATGTACTTTCCTAAAAGTACTTGATTGCAAATTACTCAAGCTCCTTCACAAGAAACCCAAATCTAAACGTAAAAGGCGGGAAAATTGCATGGACGTGCACCCAACAGCCCGCCAAATTAATTAACTTGAGTATATACTCTAATAAAGGATATCTTTATTTGTGGGAGTAAAAGCTTATAGTCAGCAGTTTGAAATTTCAAACCTATGTGATATTTTTTTTGAACAATCTCGGCAACATGTTCTCTTATACTTCAAAGCACCCTGATAAATTTTGACCAAATAAAGGCACAGATTATTTCCAGTGAGTGAAGGTTGCTTAATAATTTTTGATTTTACTTTAACCGGCTTCTGCTGTTTGATCTTACCCATTCCGAAGTATTCACAAGTTGGAACTGGAGAACTCCACGATCCGTTTGACAAACATGTCAGCTCCCTATTACCTTTGAGGAAATAGAATTCTCCCGAGCAGTAATAGGAAATAGTTTGGCCTTCCCACAAGTGACTTCCTGTTCGGACCCCATTGACAATGGAACCCGGATCATCGCAGGTTCGCTGGCCTATACAAAAAACATTCAGACTTATATAGTTCTGAAATTTTTTAATGAATACTGGTTACCATTAGTTGTGCATTTTAAGATTCTTGTACACGCATTCAAACCTATTCATGGTCTTACATCAGGGCACTTATCAAGCTCTTCGAAGAAAATATGTTCAATTCAAAACATATAAAACGTTGGGATATAGGGCTTTTACTACAACTACGCCCTCTCTGTTTAAATATATCTCAGAGTAGACAACTTCGACAGATTTACGACTTAAAACATTTTATTGGATTTGCCCATGTAATTTTAATATTTTTGAGCATATGCAGGCCAAGAGCAATTTACGTTTTAAAAAGATACACGATTGTATAATTTTTTCCAAATTGAATTAGAAAAATTTTATTATTATTGAATATCATTGTATAGTTATATAATAACCCGAGAAATTCACGGATTTTGATTGGTTTTTGCCTATGATCTATTAGAGGACAGATGTCATCAGCCAACGGGGAAAAAAAATCAAAATGGCGTTTTGACAGTGGCGTGATTTCCTTAGCCAATCACAATTCGTTGCTGCACCCAGGAACCATTAGTTTGCTCCATTTTGTATAGATAACAAATGACGTCAAATCACTTTTTTCAAGCTCGCAAAAATCTATGACGGCCTTGCTCGGCTATTGCCTCGTGTGCCACTTTTTTGTTCTTACAACACTTTGACGTCATCTGTGATCTATTACTGAACAGACACACGGCAACATGGAATCTATTTGTTAAATATATATACACATGCCAAATTTACTAAAACAGCACATGCAACGCTCTCGTTAGTTTCCGCGTTCAGGATCTTGTGCGGATTGAAGTTACTGCTAGCGACTGCATGGATCAGGTTCTTCAATCGAAGCCAGAAATTACAAATCTTAGTCACAAGGTCAGTCGCTTCACAAATTCGATTCCAGTATCGATTTGTGTTTTTATATTTTAAGCAGCGTAAAATGCTTTTAAATTAAACCTCAAACATAGAAAAAAATCCTTTTGATTTTTCCATTTGCATTTGTAATGCAAAGTTCTGCACTGGTATACAATAGATATGCACCGCTCATTCAACCAATAAGAACCACAAACATTTTTCCATGCATTTTAGTAGTTGGCTAATGAGCTCTTATAATCCGGTATATGAGGATTGCACTGGCTGCATTATTACATATGTTTCGGCTACGGAGAGAAATATTTCACCACTTTTTATGAGGAGAAAGGTTGACATCAGTCATGCCACCTCGGGAACTCGGGAACTTTCTCCGTCTCAATCTGACTCCGAGCGTTTCTTTCCGAATACTCCGGTTTCCCTACCACTGCAAGTTTGACTTAAACGCCGAGATTTGAGCCGTCGAGCGATTAAATTTTAACCTCTGACTAGAAAGAATGGGCAACCACTTCCTTCGCAATTGATTACCGAGTTTAAACCAGAGAGAATATGTGTCAATAAATTAAATAATCGATGCTTAAAACTTACATACCAAAAAACTGATGATCGTTTCTTAGTGCACTGCTCCATTCTAACGGCACAGGATCAAGCAGGTTTTTATAAAATCAATACAATTATAGTATAAAACTGAACGTATAACTTACACAATGGTTTATTCTGGGTCCACCGTCCGTTTAATTGGCACAGAATTTTAACGGGTCCTACAAGAGTGTATCCATCGTTACACAAATATGAAATCAAATTGCCGGAATGGAATGAAGACCCAATCCTGTGTCCATTGTTTGGAGTACCAGGATCACCACATTGCCTCCATTCTGAAAGTTATACAACAAAAGTTTTAGAAATTCGGAAAGAATTCTAGTTAGTAAATATGTAATATGCTTTTGTTGTTTTTAAAGTGCTTATGACATAAAAATGTTTTTTACTGTTTCTTGTAGTTTAATATGTCAATTATTATACGGATTCTACTTTTTTTCACGATCTGTTATCTTTTTTGCAAGGTGTTTGTTGTTTGAAGTACCCGTTTACGCGCGGCCATGACGTCAAGATGTGTGCCCGAAACATTATTAACATGGCGACAAAGCAGGTTAGGAAGAAAGCTGGAGGAAGATGTGTTGCAAGAGCGCCCAGTTGCGCCATAATGGAATAATAATCGGGTAAAATAGGCTCTTCCAAGCACCTTGTGGTTTTTGCGTGAGGTAAACAACTTGACGTCACAGGATATCAATTAGAACCTAGTCCCCGGGACACTTTTTCAACAAAATTTAGGAATTTTACAGCCGCAAAATAATGTTTATGAATACTAGTTAGACTTTTTTAAATACTACGGTGATTTTACACACATATGCAACTACTAAAAATTTAAACTATTTTAAACTATTTATATATGTTATTTTCTTATTTTGCGGATCGAAAAATGAATTCTTTTGCTGATTTTTGCAAGACGTAATATTGTGTTTACTGTCAACACCTTTGCCAAATATAGTTTATTTTTTTGTTACTTTTCTTGATACTTACCAACTCTTGCATTTGCAATCAGATGTACAACTGCCGTGTTTCTTACTTCACAGCTAAAGTTATCGAGTTGACCCGGAATAAACCGGTTCAAAACCAGTGTAGAGTTCATGGTTATTAGTGTTTTTTGAATTTCTATTTTCTCATTAGTCAGCGGAAGTCCGTTTTTTGTCCACTTCACGGTTGGAAGGGGCGTACCCGAGGCCGCACAGTGTAGTTTTACAACCCGACTTGTTTGTTGTACTATGGTCAGAGGATCTGGCGTGGTAACCAATTTGACAGGTACTATTGAAACAGTTAGCATAAGATATAATATGTAAAATCAATTGCAATTTGAATTAATCAAAGAAATAGGTAAAATACTAAATGAAAAATGTACAATAATATTAAAAACGTAAAAAACTGTTTAAACAAAATCTCACTAGCTTATATAGTAAATATTATAAACAAAAGGCCAATCTATATCTCAACACAATTGCAACTGTTCCCCTCTTGCTGTTGTTTATTCGCTACAAAACGTCAATTTTTTTGGAACTCGACTAAATGCTTACTAAACGTCACATACTTGTTACACTATGCCTAAATTTTCAAACGATGACAAGTTACTTTTAGAATTTAGTTCCCCTTAAATAGAACTTATAATAAGGTAAAAATAATACAATTTCTCGATATCCGGCCTCTTGTTTAATTTGCCATAATGAAACAAAATGTTGGGTGTTAGTTATATAATTGTAAATTACATATTATTTTCTATTTTACATAAAACAGTTTATTTTAACTCACCAACATATTTCACATCGAGTGTAATCAAGGCGAATTTACTGCCGAAGTGGTTGGACCCACGACACATGTAGGGTCCATCATCCGCCATTGAAGTGTTTCGTATAATAAGAGTGTTGTTGAAACTCGTTTTGGCAAATCTGGGATTTTGGTCGGAGATAGGATCCGAACTTCTTGCCTGATACCAAAATATCTTAGGCTGAGGGTATCCTACAATACTACACCTTAGCCTTGTTTTTAGGCCCACATAGCCAATGTTTTTAACTGGTGGCAATGTTTTGAATCTTGGTGCAGCTGCGGAGAAGATGAAATTGACCATAATTTATATAGAAATTTAATTTTTAATAATCATTTCGAGTGAAAATATAACTTGTACGCACAATAATTACTATATAATATTTTTTTATATTTTGAGTATCTGTAAATGTTATTTGGTTAAAATTCACCTAGAATGTAATTCCTTTGACTTTCAACTTCATTGAAACATGTATTTGATAAGAAAATCTGGCCTATTTTTGTTCGCCATTTTTACTCCATCCAATTAAAAAAATAGAAATCATATTTATGGAGAGCAACTGTCACACAAAAGTTACGTTGTCGCAGAATATACAAATTCTTTCATCTCCTTTCTTGCTGTAAAATTGACATTTGCGCTTAAAAGGAAAGCTGCACGCTTCCATGTTTCTACAGAAACTGTTCTTTTAAAAAAATGATAAGTTTTACACCTTATAGCGAATATTTTCCGACATGTTTCGAACAAGAATCATTAGAAAGCTTAAGCAACAAAAATTTTTGTTGTCACGGAGGCCAACTGGAACTTAATTGTCAGCAGATGTTAAGTACCTTAACACGTCATGCGATGGTTGGGAGGCCAACAATTAAGCTAATTTTTGCCTGCGTGATCGTCTACCAGTGTTAGAGTGCAACGTTTTTGCATCAAAGTTATATTTTCATGCACCAAAATAATTGACAATACTGTAAATCTTTTTAAAGTATCAACTTAGAACTACTTTAACATGGATTTTGCTTTAGGTTCTTTCTCTACGTGCAACCAGTTTTACGATCATTTTGTCTACGTCTGAACTCTTGAAAGTTCGCTTTCAAGCCTATTTACCCTGCGTGTGTCCAAGGTGATAGCGTAGGTGCTGCATAATGGCGCAAAAAACGTTGTTCTCGATCCAGTCTACTCTTGGAAAGTTTACTTCCGTTGTGAAGAAGTATACCGGCGCTTAAGCTTTCTACTAACTCCGACGACGGAGAACTTCAGACCGTATTTGTTCGGTTATTCGCATGTTAGTGAATAAATATTAATTTTTAGGGGCACAGTTAAAGCATGTCTCATCATCAATAATTTTTTAAGAAAAACAAACTTCAACAGTTTACCTCTAACATTAATAGTAACAGCTTTCTTCGAACTTCCCAGCATGTTCGTGGCTACACAAATGTACCTTCCGGCATCCTCCAATGAGATTTTCTTGATGATCAAAATCTTGGTGGTTTTATTTGGTAAAACAATTTCAATCTTTCTCGAGCTAGCTTTCCATCTCCAGGATATCTTGGCTTCAGGGTTGGCGCTCACTCTGCAGTACAACCTCACCGTCTGTTGTTCATTTACTGTTAGACTCTTTGGTATGAGTCTGACTTTTGGAGGACTCATAGTTAATGCAGATGACCCCTTGGGCCCAGGGGGTCCCTTAGGTCCTTTGGGTCCAGGTGGTCCCTTTGGTCCGGGGAGACCATCCCGACCAGGATTTCCCCGTTTTCCTTCCCTTCCTTTCCTTCCTCTCTTACCACGAGGTCCAGGAGGGCCGGTGGGTCCTGTACGTCCACGGGGTCCTTCAGGGCCTGTGAATCCTGTACGTCCAGGGGGGCCAGATTTCCCAGGTGCCCCAGGTAGTCCTCTTGCTTTTGTGGTTGTTAATTTTCTCTCCAGTTCTTTGATTCTAGTCAGCATTTCTATTTTGTGGTGACAAAATATTAACAAATATTTTCAATGTCAAAACTGTGGGATTGATAAAAACTTAAGTAAAAATTGCTTTATGATAGGCTTACACCACCAATAAATTATGGACTAAATTATATTGGAGGTTTCTATAATCATTCAATTGCGGTATATTAAAGTATCTAGACCTCGAAGACAAATGGACAATACAAGTCAATAGCGCGGCTATGAGGCCGTATGCCGAATGCGAATAGAATAGGCAATTCAAACTCAGTGTCCATGAGATCGAGAAGTCTAATCATTTTAATCTATGCTGACTGACTAGTTAAAAAAGGATGTGCAAATTAAGTTATGGCCAAAGTCCTCTGATATTATTTCAAAACAAGGCTTATTACAATTCGTCCGCCATCTTTTTTGTATTAGTTGGATCTATATATGTATATATGTAAGCTTTATTTATCCACGGTAAATTTACAATCAGTATATAATACTACTTTGCTATCAGTATATAATACTGCTTTAGGATATATCACAAATAGACATCTAGTAGAGTAGCCAATAAGATTGCAGGATGAATTTTAGTCCGTTAGTAGGTTCATACTAAAGTAATAGTGTTACTGAGCACACCTTGAATTACTGCGCAACCCCTTTGCGTAGTATTGTGTTTTGGTTGAACCTGTACATAGAAAAGTCAAAAATTAATCGATTACTAATTAAGTGTAGATTGGTGTATATTACTGCGTATAAAGTTTCATTATCAAGTTAAACTTATAGATGAGGTACCGTTTGCTCAGAACATAGAGATTTTATTTTGATGAAAATGTTTTAGCTTTAAAGAACACGACCACAATTCTCGCTGGTCGGACTTACCTTACATATACAGGTAATAAATGATTTCATTGTGACGTAAAAAAAGAGTAAAGATAATCGTTTTTTTTGTATTATCTGCAATTGTGTACTCTTATATATCTATTTTCTTTTTGGTGGTGAATTACAGAATGAACTTAAAATCATTTAAGAGGAGATTTCAATTAAATAGAGAATAATACATGGACGCGCGGAAATATGGAATTTATCTTGAGTTCGATTGTTTATTTAATATATAAAGAAGAATCAGCCATTCCATAAACCAAAACCATGCGTTATGGTCGAGAACCCCATGACTTTAATTCAATGTTCAAAATACTCCAGTGTAAACTCGGAGCTTTACAAAGTACAGAGAAAATAAATACAAATATTAAAAATGTCCGGTATCTTGTTCAAAATATAAAATAAATGAGTTATCTTCGCCAATATTATTAAAATGTTAAAACGAAGGTTTATATATCGATGTAAGCGTTTGCTTTTTATAAAAAAAATTACATCAATATATATACCTTAGTTTTAAAACAAAAGACATAAATGGTTAAAATGTTCTCAAACTATCAAATATCAATGCCAATGGATAAGCAAGTGTTTTGTTTTTTCGCTCGGCTCGGTCCTGTCACGGTTGCTGGTATTTTTTACAAATTATAAGCGGAAAACAACCGATGTGGTAATGTGGAAATCTGGCAATGTGGAAATCTGGCAGCTGGCTCACAATGACAGACCACCTTTTCTTTTATCTCATATTACGGGAATGACTTTAGAGCTTTAAAACACAATTTCATCCTTCATTTTCTTTGGATTATCGTTTTGTGACAATCAAAAAACTCTCAAACAACAGCTATGGACTAGTTTGGCAGAGCGTTGCAGGACACTTCTTGTTTATTTTCCACACTTTAAGCAGCTTTCTCCTTTTAACTTGAATAAAGACATTAAGGAAGATTGGAGTACAGCCAGTAACGATTTTATCGAAAGTGTCTTTTTAGCTGATTTTATGGAAAAAGAAAAAAAAACTAATACGGCTAGGATGATGGACATTGGTATTGGATCAAATGGATGGATATCAATGGATCATACATTTAAAGTAGCGTGTAATATCGGGATTAAAAGAAAATCTGATAACAAATGGGAAAATGCATTTGACTCTGTGTTCTGTGTAATGAATGAAATGGGCCAAGTTGTTGGCTGGCAGTTCACACAAGGAACATCCTTTGATATTGTTAAAAACCTTTTGAAAGGAATAAAGGCAGTACTTGAAAAAAATAAACAAGTTGTCCACGCTTGCTACATAGACAATAGCTGTAGTTGGAAAAAGTGGAAAAAAAGTGTCCTTTTATGAGTCTTTCAGCTTTCTTATGTGCGACTTTGTGTAATAATTCGACGTAGTCAACAGAGACCGTGGATCGTGTTTTTATCGAAAGATATTTCGTGTTCTTGAAAAGCAGAGTCGATTTCTTTGAATTATTTGCCAAATCGAGAATGTTCTTGAAATCAGAGACGATAGCTCTGAATTATCTGCCAGATCGAGTATTTGGTCTACAATGATACGGAATGAAACCCCCGGATTAGCAAGTTAACGATAGTTTCATTTATTGCCATTTTATGTTGAGTTCATGTTTATACACTGAAGCGTTTGAATTGTTCTTGTAAATAAATTGTATAGACAGTATATTTGTTCTAATGCTGATTTCATGTTTTGTGTCTGTCCGTTTTGATTTAATTTATTTTTACTCATGGATGACGTTAGTCAGCGGTGAATTTAGGAGTCACTCACTCGACTGTAAGCTTTTAATCGGCTAATTAATGTATGCATTAAGCAATAAATTTACAAGAAAACATTGTTTTAAAATAATTCAACCCAGTTTCGAACCAAGGAGGCATGCCGCAGATCATAGGGCAAGTGCCATTGACACTGGTACGTGTATTTCATTAGTTGTTAAAACACGGAGGACAAATCTCTGTTAAACGGAGAAACAAGGGTACTTGACTTGAAATTTCTGCTACATATTCGTTTTATCTCATGAAGCCTTCCAAATTGAAGACGTTAAGATAAATAATAAGAGACAAAAAAGACAAAGCAGATCTTAATTGATGTCGAAATAGTATTACGCCAATGGGTTCGCGGTAAAACGAGGAACGGAAAAGCCGAAATATCGGAAATGCGGAAATAGCGGAAAAAAGTGGTAAAAAGCGGAAATGACCGGAAGTGAACAAAAAAACGCTAAAAGCAAGAAATAACCGGAAATGACAATATAAAAAGTTGAAAAAGGGGGAAGCACTGAAATTACAACGGGGTATGAACAATAAAGAGAAGAAATTATAGAGAACACATGTGTATGAGAATAAGCCTAAGTTAGTAAATAAGAGCAACATTATCACGAAAGCAGATTTAGACAACTTTTAACTTATTCTAACAAATTTCATAAATTTTCATTTGCATTTAATATAACGGGTTGCCATAAGAGGTGAAAGGGAAAATTGGTAAAAAGCGACGAGATAACGGAAATAGAGGAAAATCTTACCATGGTACACTGGAAAAATTGTAAAATTTACAGTCCATGTAAATTTATCAAAATTTTATATTTACACTGTTTGTAAATTCAAAT
>JAOTRI020143962.1:0-10590 GCA_028564885.2 Zoanthus sanctaehelenae
ACTTTTCCAGGATTTTCCAGGACGTGCGAACCCTGCAAAAATCACTGTTAGGGTTAGGAGTAATGGTTAGGGTTTGGGTAAGGATTACATCTTGATAAATTTTGTGAAACTTATCGACTGTCGGAAACCTATCCGACTGTCGGACACCTAGACACTGCCTACTTTAAATGGATGAGAATTTAAATCAAGAAAATAAATGACAGCGAATGCCACGTTCATTTGGTTGCTTTATCCATCAGTTACTATCTCAACTGAAGAAGGCATTATACGTAAAAACTACACGCCGTTTCACTACTACCTATTGATCTATTAACTGATTATTTAAACTATTTCAAACTTACTGCTTTGCTCTGTTTGCAGTGACAGATAATGTTCGACTCAGCCATTTGTATGTAACCTGATGAAAACAAAAATTTTAACCACAATGACAGGATCTGATAAACGACAATGTATTTGCTTCATACTATTTTGTCTTCATCGTTAACGAATTCATCTAGATTTTCCAAATACATCTCATCGCCGTCATCCTCCATTTTATTAATTCGCGCCAACTAGGTTGACGCATGCGCCTTACGCATTAAACATATACAGCTGACCAGCTCCACTGGTAAATATAAAATGGCGAATTTTAATGCAATCGGCTCATCTATCTTTTTTAAAATTGCCGGAGTTTCTGGATTTCTCGCAACAGGACTTGGAGCATATGGATCACATGGTTTGTTATTTGTTCAAACATTCCATTATTCCAATATTTGATAGGGTTGTTATATATTTACAGACTGCGTTTGTTTAACCCTGTACTACAGTCAGTGCATCCTCGATTATCCGAACGCCAAATTTTGGTCCAGACCTTCCAAGTTTCCCACAGTTGCCGTGAAATTCCCGCATTTTTGTTTACAACACGCACCACGCATGAAGTGACTCTCTTCCCGCACTTTTAAACTTAAACTTGTTCAAAATTTCCCCCTGGTTGCGTCAACCCATTAATTAATACCTTCCCGCATAAAATTTTTCAAAACTTGACAGGTCTGTGGGTCATTTATTTTCAGCCGGAAAGTTAAAAGTGGTTTTGTTGAGTTGCCTGAATCTTTTTCCATTTAAATAAGGATAAATGTCAAATAGTTATCTTTTTTCGGACACATTGCAGTCTTCACCTTCACCTTATCTTTTCCATGTCCATGCAAATTATCTCCATAATTTATCAACTTTGATGGTGATTTTAGCGATAAATTTAGATAAATTGAACGTTACTTTCTTTCCTGCCGTTGTTTTCTCTTCAGGTATGCCAAAATACCATCCAAAAGTTTTTCCTCGATTATCCGAATTTTCAACTTATCCGAATGGCTCGTCTTTCAATAGAGTTCAGCCTGTTCGGATAATCGAGGAACATTAACTGTTTTGCTTTTTTTCTGCAGCATTACAGTTAGGTCCGTCCAGATATCTATATGCACTGTTTAGCTTGTATGATAGTTGGCTGAGAGCTAGATGATTCTGTTATAATTTGCCAGAGAGAACTCCTGACATTATGGGCGGCTATGTGCCCCAATGGTTGTTCAGGGTATGGTTCAAATTTTGTCTCAAACAGAGTATTAAAGCTTTGCCACATTTATAACCTGCTTTAATAGTGGAGGGAACATCAATCCTTCCATATGAGTAGGTGAATTTTTCCCCCAGTGGGGGGAGGGGGTGTTTTGCCCTAAGCTCAAAACCTTGACCTTATTCCTATATTCCAGACCTATAAATGTTTAAAATTTATACCCTACCCTAGACCTCTAAATAAAAAATCGTGCCCCACCCTTAAGTGTAAAACATGTGTTAAAAACTGCTCTACTGCACCATTTCCATCTTGTACACAGTATCCTTTAAGGTGACATGTACTTAGATACCTCATGTGGGTCTGGGTAAGAGTTGATTAAACAATTATTATTTCTGGCATTCAATGAAACTGATTATCAATTTGCTAATCTATGAATTGATATCAATCAATAAAATTAGTTGATTGAATATTGATTGATATCAGTAAGAGATGATTAGTTGATAGTCACATGGCAAAATGTCTTTATTATATCAATTATTATCAACTATTTTTGAATAGACTAATTTCTCTTTTCACTGGAAATTCTTATCTGTCGAATACAGTATTAACTTTTCAATTTTTCCATAGCTATCAATGATTAAAAAAAAGCACATTAAGTCTTTAAGAAAAGAGATTTTGTAATATTTTCTATTAATTCTAATCTGTTATCATATTTTAAACACCAGGAAAGGAGCCTTTATATAAATAGATTAATTTTTCAGATGCAGCCCTTCTCTTAGTCTCCTAAAACCGTCATTGGTATTGATTGCAGCAAGATCAGCCAGCCTTTTTAATCCGAATTAAATTAGCATTGTTCTGTTACTGAAACAAATAATGACAATTACTCCATAGTTAGTATTTTGAAATTAATCAGTAAATATAATTATCAATGATATCCAATAATTATATCCTTTGGTTAATAATTGAGAAAGAGTCACAGATTAACTGGCCATCAATTGCCATTGTTAATAAATTAGTATTGATTGATATTGATTTTAAATATCAATTTTCATTTATTTGTGGGTTTGTCAATTGATAATACCTGGTATTATTTTTCATATTACTTAATAATATAAACAATATATTATTTTTGTGTGTTTGATCTTCAGAGCTCAAACCGGAAGCACAAAGTTTTAAAGAGGTATGAGAGTTGCGATAATATTTTTAATAAACTTTTTATTTGCTCTTTAAAATAAATACAATGTATGTTACATGACAACAACTGAGAAATATGAAATGATTTGAATATAGGGAAAAATTTGCTGTTTGTCAAAGGTCTAACAAATAACTAGTAGTGGATAATTACTTTGTTTTCACTCCTTTTTCTGTAGATTTTTCTCACTGGAAACAAGTTGCACTACCTGCACACCCTAATGCTTCTTGCTGTTCCATTTGCAACCAGGCCGAAGCTGGTATGTCGAAATGAGTTTGTAATGGTTTTTTTTAAGTGTACGTGTACCAGTATCGTGGAAACCAGGACTGATGCTTTACAAAATATTAATATACAAAAGCCTTCTTTATTGTGATTTATTTTAAACCAAACCTGTTGCAAAAATTATCCTGTAATTCTGTTTAATTAGTATATATAACTTCATGTAGCTAATGAACAAAGATAAATAAGATTCAAGTCTAAAAGTTGAAAAAGCTTGCTATTAAATTACTGAAACATGTTTAGTATTATATTACTATCATCTCTTTACAGAGGCTTCAATAGAAGGCAGCTACCGGTGATAGACTGCCGGCTACTTTGCTTCATCCCACCTCCTATTTTGGACAATAAGTTGAACGTTTGGACTGACAGTGTATCATCTTTTCCTAGAAACTTTCAACCGCTCTCTTTGTTGAAAGTAATAACCATTCTAGCTTTAATAACTGGGAGTTTTAATTCCCAAATCTCTGAATTACAGCAATTTTTTTATGCAAGCAAATTACAGAGGTTTACCGTTGCAAGTTAATGGAAGTCAGATCTAGTATCGCGTCAAGTTTCATCACTTAAATTGCAGCAAAAGTCAAAGTTGTAATATAATACGACTCCTACAGTTTTTCAAGCACAGCCTGCTAGTCAATAACTTATACCCGGTTTCCATATAATTGCTGGGATCGCTGAAAAATTTGTTCAGCGATCCTGGCGATCCCACCGATTGTGTGATTTCCATATGATTGCTGTGATCGCCAAGAAAGAAAAAGAGTGTTGAGAAGGCAGGCTGATTTTTTTCCGCCTCTTCTGGACTCATGTCAAACTTGTCGGCTATTTTTCTCCAACAGTTCATATTTGTGTATTTATTTTTGTAGTTTTTGCTAAATTTGTTATATAGGCAGTTGTACTTTTGCACTTCCTCCATAAAGCCAGCAACATTGGCAGAACCACGCTCTGAAGCCATTTCCAACTACACAATAAAAATGTCAGTCGAATTCTTGAATATTATCAGCATGAGACTGATTTGACATCAAGTTCATGCCTGAAACATGATGTGTTAACACTGAGTTAACATTTAACTCTTGATCGCTGGGATCGCTGAATGTGATTTCCATTAATTTTTATATGGATCTCGATCCCTGAGATAGAACCTGGTTCTATCCCAGCGATCCTGATCGCTGCATGCAATCGCTGGGATCACTATCAAAGATAAAATTTGATTTCCATATAAACGCTGAACACATTTTTGAGCAATCCTGGCTATCCCAGCGATAATATGGAAACCGGGCTTTATTGAAGGCCCAGCTTCAGATTTCTATTTTTCAACGATCAATATACATTGCTTCAGTTATTGTAACTTTACTAGAAACTGTTGCTAATAAAGGGAAAATGTTATCAAAAATTTGCTGAATTGGTGTTATGATACCGTTATCATAAAAAGTACCCTTTATTAAGTTTAAAAATAGAGGAAATTCTCATGTTTGATCACATAATTATATTTCCCTGTCCCTCACCATTTTTGGGTAATCATTGTTCACTCCAGACCCAAATGTCGCATGATTCGTGCATTTTGACTAGCTGCTGATGCTAATTTGTAGGCCTAAAAGTAATTAATAGATTGGAAATTGATATTTCTACGACTTGTGGCCTACCCAAACTATGGGATTTACAGACTGCACATGATGACAAAAATGTTTATTCTTGAAAGCTAAATTTAAAGATATTGCCAATATTTTTTTAAACATTAAGGACATTTTCATTGTCATTGTTTTACAGACGGGAAGTTTAATTTGTGCTGGAATAGTGCTCTTCTCTGGAAGGTAAGCACAAAGCTCATACTGTAGGTAATATGAATACCAGGACTAGAAATAATATTTTTCACTTGAAAGGGCATACAATATGTCCTATTGAAGCATGTTAGTTGAAAAAAGTAAAACCACCACTTATGTACTTCCAGCCCTAGAATACTTTAGAGTCAGATTTGAAGTTTTCACAATATTGAGTAATATACATCAGTTTTGGTATGCTTAAGAGGATGGAAAATGGGGAAAAGTTATGTATTGTGCCTGAAATTGAATAATTTTTTTTAAAAAAATTGTACACAGTAACAGAGCAAGCTCTTGTAATTTTTCTCAACCTAAACTATAAACAGAGTGGGGTTTTGTCTCAACAATCATCTAGTAAGAATAGAATTCACTGTTTTTGAAATATTCAACTTTTTTTTTTATTAAAGTTTAAATTCGAAGTTATTTTAATTTTCTTTATCCTGTAATAAAGCCTCTATTTACATCAACCTAAAGTTTGTAAGAAAAACAAGGTCTGCCAAAGCACAAATACTTCCAACTCAGTAAGCATGCAACTCTTGGAAGTCATAAAATGTTTTAGAAATTTAAATTACATAACCAGACCCTTACTGTATTACGTAAGTAGAAATTGGTGTACTTTATGATATCTTTAATTATTTTTTTTTGCAAATGATTTTGCCTAGCGTTAAAGATTGGCTAAAATATCTTAAAAAGAAGTCATAAGCAGTTCAAAATAAATGTTCAATTGTCATTTGGCTGCCATTTGATTAGATTATTTCTACCTTTTTGACGTATTTACTTCGCCTTTTCGCTCTTTTTAGGCAATAAAACTGCTTGAATATTCGGCAAGACGCCACCTTGGGCAATAGTAACTCCCCCCAGTAATTTATTCAGTTCTTCGTCGTTTCTTATAGCAAGTTGGAGATGGCGGGGAATTATTCGGCTTTTCTTGTTGTCTCTGGCCGCATTGCCAGCTAATTCGAGAATTTCTGCGCTGAGATATTCAAGAACTGCGGCTAAATACACCGGTGCACCAGCTCCGACTCGTTCCGCGTAGTTTCCCTTCCGAAGAAGTCTATGAATGCGACCAACAGGGAATTGTAATCCAGCTCTGGACGAGCGAGATTTTGATTTCGTTCCTTTTGCCTTTCCTTTACCTCGACCAGACATTTTATTTACTTTCCTTTAATTTCCTTATCAAACAATGCGTTTTTAACTACTTTGATATTTACAGGTTGAGAATTGTTGGTTTTATTTATACGGAAACCTGTTGGTAGCACGGATTGAAATCCACCAATCGTTAGTAACCGGAAATGACTATTGGCTCTGAGATGTAGTCAAAAATATGTTTCCTCAGAGGTCCTCTTAGCACAAAAACCAATCACATTACAAGAGTTTCAATCCGCATACGAAATTAATCCGGTGCTTGTTTCATATAAATAGAGCTTGTACTATGTTGCGCGTCAGTCAATATTGTTGGGGAAAATCATTTTTAAAGATTAGAGTTGAAAATCTTTTTTATTTGATTTGAAAAGAAAATGCCGCCAAAGGAAATAGCGCCCAAGAAGGGAGGAAAAAAAGCTGTAAAGAAAGCTGTGTCTGGAGAAAAAAGAAAGCGAAGGGGGAAGAGAAAAGAAAGTTATGCAATTTACATCTACAAAGTCATGAAACAAGTTCATCCCGATACTGGAATATCTAGTAAAGCCATGAGTATAATGAACTCGTTCGTTAATGACATTTTTGAGCGCATTGCCAGCGAAGCGTCAAGGCTTGCGCACTACAATAAAAAGTCGACCATTTCGTCGCGTGAAATTCAGACCGCTGTACGCCTTCTTCTTCCTGGTGAATTGGCCAAACACGCGGTTAGCGAGGGAACAAAAGCTGTTACAAAATATACCAGTAGCAAGTAGAAAGAGATTTAAAAGTAAACTACGATGAATGAACTAAGGTACTTCTTTGGCAGATTAGCTGTCATCTTACTTCCGGTTGTTAAGTTTGCTCAATTCTAGTACTGCAACAGTGTTTTCTTTGAACGTTGCGTCACAAGCTGATTTCGCAGCATTAATTTACAGCATAAGAGAAATGTACATTTTACAGGAATAAAATTTGTAAATAACAAAAATTGTAATGTATGTAGAACAATTGACAAATATTATAAATTCGTTTTCAATGTAATTGTATTTGTGTTTTCTCTATTAAATTGGTTTCACAGTTATTTTCAATTTGTAAGTTTCAGTTATGACTTTTTGAGAAAAGGGCCAAATCGATAAACAAAACTGTGTCCTTTTTAGTTATTACAGTAAGATAGCACTTCTAACTGTTATGGTTTACAAATCATCCTGTGTTTAGGTTGATTTCGTTATGGAGTGTCTAATTACGTGACAACTTTTGATTTCTTGCTGTCTGTTTAGAATACCTCGTTGGGTACCAGCTTTATATAATTTGGGAAGCTGTGGTTCAATTTCTCAGTTGAACCAACACTTGGGTTGCAAACTAACTGAGGAGAAAGTGCTATCTTTGCTCTAAGACTTGCATGCAAATGGTTAGACTTTCGGGTCTTCTGGTACATATGGACGCAAAACAGTTTGCCCTGAGAGAGTTAAGGTTTTAGTCGACCTTAGAGGGTAATAAAAATGGTTTCCCCAATTATATATTGTAGTACTTAGGCCAGTTATTAAAAAAGGCTTGACACCCAACCAAATAAAGTTGTTACTGTCATCAACAATACAATACCACCATTATCATCATGCTTGATCACCATCATCATCATTAGGGATTTTTGATAGTGGTTTAAAATGAGACAACTCTCCCGAAGAGGCATTTCAGTGTCATGTTCTAATCTTCCTCTTCCGCAGTTAAGGATCCCAACTGGTAGGAGACAAACCAGTTGGCTATTTACTAAGTGTGGTAGATTTGACCCTGGGATTCATTCAGTGGTCCCAGTTGGGGAATCGACCCTGGTTCTTTCGCATTCAAATTTCCAATTCTGACCATTGTGCCACGCTGAATAGGAGAAAAAGACTTATTAGTCAAAATCTCATTGCTTATTTGTCATCCTTGTTTCAGCTGTTATTTGACAGGAATCACTCAGAACAAAGCAAACGCTCGCCTGGCACCAGTTGGTGGACTCCTCCTCATGGCTGGTTGGTTATCTCTTCTGCTGCCATGACAACTGAAGCTAACAATGTTAGGTTACGATTCTTCACTAGGGGACAGTGCAGGGTTTTGGATTGACATAATGTACTAAACTCTCAGTATTATTAAAACATGGTTCATGAAAAAATCTATATTAATGTTTTTAGTTTCTGTCCATTAGCACGCAAATCGTCCAGGAATAATTATTATTACTCCGGGTAGTACTTTGGGTAGAGGATATAAAATTAAACAAGGCTTTTGACTGGCTGAATTAAGGTTGGAGTGACATTTTTCTTTATAATATAGGTACGATATAACGCGCGCTCTGATTGGTTCGAATCTATGCTTTATTACAACGATAAAACCATGGTTTTCGCTTGCTTAATTTGCCGCTTGTTTTACTATAACATAAAAGCATTAGAGCACAACTTTTTATGAATTTTAGGCGAAATAGAGCACTTGTGATGTTTGGAGAGACACTCGAAACGTTGTAAAATCACTTGCCTATGGCTCGTGATTTTACAACGTTCTCGTGTCTCCCAACATTACGCGTGCCCTATTTCACCGATAAAGTCATAGAAAGTTGTTCTCTAATGTTTAAATATATATTGTCTTCAAATTAAGTCAATACAAGCATTTTCTAAAAGATAATTATAAGCTAGTTGTTACTGTTTGCAAGATAGTGCTGGCGGCTTAGTTTTTCGGTTTAATTAGTGTTCATGCCTCTGAATCATCACAATTGACGACGGATTTGTAATATTTGGCACGTACCATAAAGCACTGTTAGAAATTTGGGGTTTATTAATCGCGGATCAATATATCACGTCGAGACAACTTCGTGCACCCACTGCTTTCTTTCAAAATTTAGATTGTCTTGGTAAATACTTGTGAAATAGATTAAGTTTAATAAAAACACACTTAATTCCATACAAGTGCTAAAAACCTCTTTTCCCCATGGCATGTTACTTTACAATAGCGCTGCGCTCGAGTTCTAAAAATAGACTGTATACTCGCGTGACTCAGATAAACACAGTGGAATTTTGACAGAGGAAGAATGCGGAAGTAGATACTGCTTGTTTGTCTGAGTCTGGTGGAAGGTTTCGATTTTTGTGACGTCACCCTCGCGCAGTATGGTAGGTACGATGAGGATGCTGGCCTCTGGCCAGCAATTAGAAGAAATTGCTAGTTGCTGCGTGCAGGTAGTGCTGGCGGCTTAGTTTGTCGGTTTAATAAGTGTTTATACCTCTAAAAAATGTTTGCTCATCACAATTGACGACTGGATTTGCAATATTTGTCACGTATCATAAACTGTGTTCTATAGTTTAAGAAAAGCTTTGTATGAAAACGAAGATAAAGAAGCTTAGCCCAAGCGAGGGAAAACAAAGTTTTGGATAAAACAAGGCAAAACGTTTTACCATGTAATTCGCGAGTTGCGAATTGAAAAATACGGATATTGCGGGACTAGATGTAGATGGCACTACCTTAATGTAGTGCCATCTACTTCTACATCGTACGGTGGCCCACAAGTGCAAAACACGTTTACAAAATCCAAAACATGTTTACAAAAACCAAAACAGGTTTACAAATGTAACGAATTCGAAGATAAGAAATGAAGTTTCTAAATTTCATTTGGCCGTAAATGTACACTGATCTTTAATGTTCTCAGTAATCCCTTTATCAGTGTAACTTTACGATCAGTGTACCTTTACGATCAGTGTACCTTTACGATCAGTGTACCTTTACGATCAGTGTACCTTTACGATCAGTGTACCTTTACGGCCAAATGAAATATAGAAACTTCATTTCTTATCTTCGAATTCGTTACTTTTGGAGTTTCGGCATCAGTTTTTGGCATTTCAGTTTGAAACTTTGTTTTTGTCATTGAATTTGTTTTCTAACCGGCAGAAAATAATTATTTCGCTAATTTCTGTAACTTTCTGCCCGTGCTTTTATTAGATACTTCCGTCATGTGAATAAATATATTTTTCTCAATTCGTCCTTTGATTATAGCCAAGGACCGCACTGTAAGCAGAACTTTGGCATTAATCTCGATCACTTTCCTCTTTCCTCTTTTAGCTTTTAACTTTTGGCTTTCTACTTTTCGAGCGTAAAATTTGAGTCACTCTTACACGTGAGTATCGCTGTGTATGGCGGGCAACATGATCAAGGTTAGTTTCGAAGGGAAACCCATTGGCCTTATGAAGAGAAAAGCAAAAAGGGAAAAGCGTAAAGCGAAAAGCGTAAGACGAAAAACAAAAAGCAAAAAGCGTAAAGCGAAAAACAAAAAGCGAAAAGCGTAAATTAAAAAACAAAAAGCGAAAAGTGAAAAGCGAAAACCGGAATTTATAAGGGAACTTCACAAAGAAAAAATGATAGACATAATTCCCTTAAGGAAAACCGTAATAATATTAAAAAAACAAAATCAGATTCCGGATTATAAGAAGGAAAATCAAAGAGTGGAAGTCGCTTATCTAAAATAATGGTTATACTGAAAAAAAAACAAAAATAAATACCTTAATACTGTTTGGCCGAAAAGTTACATTTATTGACACCGAGCGAGAGCGTTTTTCTCAATCTTTATTTGGATTAAAATGAAAAAATATAGCACTTTCAAAACTCCATACGTTCTTTCCATGTTTCCACACTAACTTACTCTA